>AYEL01080222.1:0-58440 GCA_000484575.1 Olivierus martensii
GAGAAATTCATGGGACCCATTATTCACACTAATTGAGGCCTACCTGTAATATAATATGCTATTGACCAAGTTTTGCTGTCTATAAGAAATACAAGGAATTTGCAAAGCATTTTAAACAGGTTAAAAAAGCCCTCCCTATTCAGCACTGGCATATTTTAGAAAGTACAATACCATCGCCCGTTCTATTAATGAATTTCTTTACCTCAAAAGCTACCTTCCACCTTAACCTGAGGTAGTGAAAGAGAATAAGAGATGCATTAATAGAATGGGTGATGATATCATTCTTTCTAAAATACAGGAATACCTTGCATAGTGCAGTTTTAAACAATGTGGGTTTTGGTCTAACACAGTTTTTATTACCACCAAAGATTATCATACATATCAACATTGGCAACACTGATCAGCGACTCCCCAAGTGCCGCAGGTGACAGTCAACAGCCATATTTATGCAGTAGTTTGTTGAATGGCTCTCATGTAGACACATTCTTTTCCCATGGCATTTTATTTTTTATGTTAAAATTAGTATTTAATACTAATTTATTATTTAAGTATGAGTGAAAAGAGACAAAACAAAGAAGCCTTTCCTATTCAGCCAATGGCATATTTTAGAAAGTACAATATCATCACTGTTCTATTAATGAATTTCTTTACCACAAAAGTTACCTTCCACCTTAATCTGAGGTAGTGAAAGAGAATAAGAGGCGCATTAATGGAATGGGTGATGATATTTTTAAAATACAGGAATACCTTGCATAGCACAGTTTTGAACAACGTGGGTTTTGGTCTGTTGGAGTAACAAAAAAATGCAAGTGATTGACAATAGAGAAGAAACTTGAAATTATAAAATATCACAAAAATGGTGCTTCATTTGCTAAAATAGCATGTGAGAATTCAATGAATGAGTCCTAATATTTTCTACATATTTTATATCAGTTTTAATGATTTTCTTTGTTATTTATTTAATAAAAATATCTTATTGTAATAAATCTTTGTAATAAATTTATCTTAAATAAAAAATCTTTGTAAATATTAAAAAAAAATATATCTTAAATCTTTGTAATAAATAAAATAAATCGGAAACTGATACACTGCCTGAACAATATAAGTGAAACTCCTTAGCACTTAGGCAGGGTCAAGAAAAAACACAACTTAGATCTTCATTTAAAAAATAGTAGCGGCTTTCATTTCTTTTTTAATAACAAAATCTTCTTCAGCTGTATATAAATGTTAAAACACTTAATAAATACCGATTATCGAACGCAAAAGAAAAATTTATTTTTTTTTTATAAAGTGTTCTAACATTTATATACAGCTGAAGAGGATTTTGTTATTAAAAAATCGAAAGCGCTATTACTTTTTAGATGAAGATCTAAGTTGTGTTTTTTCTTGACCCTGCCTAAGTGCTAAGGAGTTTCTCTTTGTAATAAACAAATTAAATTGAAATCCATTATAAACAGATCTCAAACAACATGGTTTTGCATAGCGCAGATGCTCCTTGGAATCAATTAACCCACACTATACAAGGTATTCCAGTATGCTAGTGCATAGTGGTTCCTAGAGCTTGATTTTTTGACTAAAATTCAATTTTTTAGAAGAGTATTCTTGTTTAATTTTATGGAAAGCAAATATTCTAAATAAATAGCAGTATAAATATTTTTATTTTTAAATGTTAATCTTTCACTAGCAGATGGCATCTTTTCTTACCCTTATGACAGCGAACTTCAATTGCCATCATAAAGTTGCTGAATAATCACAAACTTTGATGTTCTAACTATGGTTTTGAATATTTTTATTTGCAAGAAAGTGTTTATTGATGTATATATATGTATTTTTATTATATACAAATTTAAGCTCATAAAAATATTTTAAAAATAAATTATATATTGTATATTATTTTAATAAAAATATTTAAAAATTAAAAACATATCAAAAAATTATAAATTTCAAAATTCAAAGTGAATTATAAAAAAATGGCAGTCTTTGGCAAGAATAATTTTTGCATGCACATAGTGCCAGTTCTTTATTGATCATTTTGAAACATAATTTAGCTTCAACTATTTGCAACTCAAAAAAAATTGTATTTTTCCTCGATATGAACTGTTTCAAAAATAAAGACTTATTCAAGATATGGCTACAAGAAAGTAATAAGAATGAAAAATTCTGCATAATTTTCAATCATATAAGTCTAACTGTAGGCAAAATTATTGATTTTCCAAAGGAACAGAACATAAAAAAAAAAAAAATTTGTCATTTGTGTTGGGGTTTGGACGAAAGATGGAAATAAGTTTTTCACTGCAAGAATTATTTTAAGTATTAATATTCTTCTTGGCTGGAAACAGATTTTGTTTTTGAAATAAATGAACCTAAGCCATAAACATATGGTTGACTGTCTTCAATTTTCTGAAAATTCTTGCAGGATTTTTCAGAAATCCTACAGATCAAAAATCCTGCAGGAAAGATTCTTTGTAGTTGTTGCATGAAAACCAGCTTGTATCATTAAAGTTGAACTTTAATGATACAAGCTGCTATTATGGCAACACGTAAACAAGGCCACCATGATTTGGTGGAGATTTTGAAAAAGTCAACAAAAGTCCATCTTGACCAACTAAACTTAAAAATGCTTTTTCCCTCAAAGAAAGATTCTTTGAAATATTCAGCTGATGAAGAAGAATTGGAGCTTATTTTAAAAAGTAAATTAAGGAAGAAGTACCTGGATATATAATATGGAACTGTTTCAAAAAACTGTTATATTTATCCTGACTATAAAGAAGTTTAGAAATGCAGATCTAAATTCAGACTATCACATATCAATGTTACAGATATTATGACACAATTTCTTATAGAATTAGAAAGTGAATTGTAATTATCTCATCTCATTTCAATTGTTCACAAAATTTTTGAAATAATGTATAACATGCTTATTATTGAAACTTGGAATGATTCTCATTATCTTTTTCTATTTTTCATAATTTTCTTGAAGTGAAAATTTACTTTCAAAAAATGTATTTTTTTACACTTTATAAAATTAAAATATGAAATTATTTCCAGTATTGTACCAAAATAAATAGTAATATAATAAATAAAAAATGCAAGCAAAATGCTCTTTATTAAAATTTTATCAGGAAAAGTACAATAATTAATCTTATTTTTTTATTTGTTATCATAATAAACATTTAGACTAACAAATTTTTACTTTAAAATATATTTATGAATTTTGGCCAAAAATTCAGGCTCTAGAAACTACTGTGCAGTGGCTGAATAGGAAAGGCTATTTTTAGCTGAATTGTCTAGTCTCAGAAAAGACCAATTATGATAAGATTACAACGGATTTGAAGCCTATTCTGGCAACACTGGATGATGTAATAGCAAATGGGTTAAGGTGGAAGGTGGGTTTTGAGGTAAATAAAGAGAATAAAAGATGCATTAAAAGAACAAGTGATGGTATCATACTTTCTAAAATATGCCAGTGGCTGAATAGAGAAGGCTTTTTCTTTACCTGCTTAAAGTACTCTGTGAATTCCTTGTATGTATTGAATATTTCATCATCATCAAAACTAAAAAAACAAAACATAATACAGAAGCTTGTAAATTCAATAAAAATGCCATTTCTTAACATTCATAGAAATGATGATATCACTATTTCTTTACTGGATGATTACATGGTAAATTATTGGATTAACATTTGGAGGTTTGAGTTCAATTCTGGATTCCCACTTTTATATTTTTTCTAGAGAGTTTAGGCTTGGACTGTTGAACACATCCATCACTCATTATGGAACACATCCATAATGAGAGTGGCTGGATTAGCCAACTAAAACTATTTGGCTTTCAATTCAGAGGACCAGATTCAATTCTTGGTCTCACCTCCTGAATTCAATCTTCCTTATAAGATTTCAGATATCATAAAAGAAGAATAGGTGATATTAGCATTCTCTATATTTCTCTACATTAACAAGACATGTTTATTCAACTCTATAAATTTCTTGTAAAAATAAACTCTATTATTTAATTAAATTTTCAGTACAATTATATTTCTCATAAAATTAAGATTCGGTAAGCTGGAATTGACTTGTAATTAAATTAAATGCAGTAATTCAAGTATCCAATGCTTATATATAGGAAAAACCATCAAAATTTCAAAAGTATTGAATAATTGCATCACTAAAAACAACTGAGTTCTGCTGCTTCTAGAAACACAAGAAATCACAACAAACACTTGAAGCAGGCTAAATACAGGTAGGCTCGATTAGTGTGAGTTCAAATAATGCGATTTCGATTAGTGTGACTTATAAAATTGATACCATTTTTCAGTCAGTTTTACTACTCCAGTGCCACTCAACTCTCAGCACGATGCCTTACACTTTAGTTTGGGTAGAGTGCTCTCTTAGTCTGGCCCCTTACCTTCGACCTGTCCGGCATGGGAGACCCTACCAGTAGCAAAGGTAATGCCGGTATAGCTCTCAGGATCATTGGAACACACAAGTTCCCTCACCACGACAAGGTGGAGACGCTATCGAGGGAGATTCAGTAACCTAACTAACCTATATTTTTTTGTGTGTGGTGTAACACAGCTTTCCACCAAGTTGGTACTAAGCAATAGGTTATTCCAATGCCCACCATGTGTTACCTATAGCCTTGGTGGCATTAGCCATCAGGTGAAGGATGTGGTTCAACAGGTAGATCCAGATCCATTCTGGAAAAATTTGGAAGTATGAGATCAGAGAACTAAGCCTGGATACACTAAGCATAGCACCTGGATACACTAGGAGCACACTCCTACCGTGACTGTCTATCCTAAAATTGACAGTTTGAACTGTGTGATAAGTAATTTTGTATTTATTAGTGTTATATATAAAATAGTTTATTTTGGCACAACTGCTTTGGGTACTTTGAGTGGTAGACAGTGCACTCTAGCAGTGGCTCGCGAACTATTAGTTATTATATGTGACACATCGACCCGACGGTGGGCCCTCTTCGATGCCGGGCCCGTGACAAACGTCTTGGATGTCACCCTCTCTCGTGGCCCTGTATGTAACTATTAAAATCTTTTATACTTTGTCTTTATACCAAACTTTCAGAAAGGCATGGTGGAATGTAAACTATAAATTTGACTATCCAACACAAATATAAACTCTTATTAGAAAACTATAAATTTCACTATCCAACACAAATATAAACTCTTATTAGAAAATTTAGTAGAAATCCAAAACAGACATAATAATACAAAATTCATTTTGACAATCAAAACAGATGTAATAACATAAAATTTATTTTGATACTCATGTTAAATTTTTGTTTTCTTTTTTAAAAACTGACGATAAAGTTGTCATGGAAATGAAATAAATATCGTTTGGTCAATCAACAGATATTTAAACACTTTATCAATGAGAATCGTTTAGAACAGTTTAGAATTATATTAAAAATATAGAAATACTGTACTGATTTAATAAGTTTATTTTTTTTTAACATTTTTTCAGGTAAAAACAGTTATTAAATCAATTGTTAGTCAGTGGGGGCAAGAGTCAAATTTACCTGTAGAGTTTTGTCAAATCATATATAATTCATTTTTTCTGTTTAATATTTTTTTAGAAAAAAGAAAGGCATTGATTAAATTTGTATTTAAGTGAAATCTAATGATTATTGTAGCTATACCTTTATAGTTTTTTCCTTTATTTCCGATATATAATTATGTTACAATAACTAAAATTCAATATTGATTATAATAATAATTTTAAAAACAGAAATTATATGCTTAAGACTAATATAAAAATATCTTTTTGAATGAAGCTTTAAAAAATGAAAAAGCTGCTATATGAAATATCTAAAATTTAAAAAGAATTTTTCACTATAGAAAAGAATTTTCTCTATCATATCTCCTTCATAGATGCCTGCAAACCAGAGTTGGCTATGGTACTATATAGCTGACAATTCAAGCATTTTACAAAAAAATTCAAATATTTTATATAAAATTTTAAGATACTTTTCATTTATACTTTATTTAGATTATGTATTACTTTGTAGTCTTTAATTCAGAATTGCAGATTCGAATGGCAAATGATTCAACTCCAACTCCACCTTTTAAAAAAAATCTGACTCCAACTCCCTAATATTTGTAAGGTCCAACTCAACTCCATGCAACCAAACATCCGACTCTGACTCCAACTCCACACAAAAACCTCCTACTCTGCACCAGGGTTGCAGAATCGGATGGCAAATGATCCAACTCGGACTCCACTTTTTAAAAAAATCCCACTATGACTCCAACTCCTGACTCTAGGCAGTTTAAAATTCCGATTGTGACTCTGATTCTACCCAGAAACCTCTGACTCCGACTCTGCAACCCTGCTTTAATTGAACATTTCTTTAGAATTCTAATATATTAATATTATTATATTATTAAGATTCTTCTTTTATACTGCTCTTACCGGAGTATAATTATTAGTAAAGACAATACTAATACTACAGCACTACTTAAGCAGTCCTTAAAACACATGTGTTTTAAGGTCTGCTTAAGTAGTGCTGTATTGTCTTTACTAATAATTATTATATTATACTATAATATTATTATATTAATGGTATAACAATAAATCAGCCTTATTCAAAGTGGAAAAAAGTTATAATTTATTACGGAAGTATTTTCGACTTCATTAAGTCATCATCAGCCATACATAAAATTTATATCGTCCTCAGCCAGTAATCTCAATCTTGAGATTCAATCTGACGAGGGCCATAGTAGGCGGAAAGAGTTTCCAGAAAACAATTGTATTATTAGTATATGTAATATATATTATATAGGAAAACAATAGTATTATTAGTATATGTAATATATATTATATATATCTCTATAAAATTAGTGTATTTATCCTGCTTCAAGTGCTGTTGTGATTTCTTGTAATTGCATCACTTTTCTTACAATTTATAATTGTGTGTTTAGGTATCATGCACATGCTTTTAGGATTGGAATGATCAGTAATACATCATATATATTAATAGTCAAACGTAGCTGGCTGACTGGATGTCCCTTTTTCGGTTAAACCACTGTATCAATTTTTCTAACTACAGTATCATTAGAAAGGGCTAATTTTTGGATGTCTAAGACAGCCAAAATTATTTGTTGTTATTAATAATTTAAAAATTAAAGTATAAAAATTAAATTGAAATTATAGTTCCTCTAAAAAGACAAAATCTGCAGATGGTGCTAATAACCTTCTGGTAGTAATGGATGCTATTTTACGATTCCCCTATACGAGTTCGGTGGTGTTTTTTCAAATAATATTCTAACGTAAGTTCAATATTTATCCAAATATACACTTTAATTTATCATAACCGACATTACATATATTTCCATTTTTCAGATTTTAGAAATGCCACGTAAAAAGACATTAATGTTTGCAGCTGAAAGAGATAAACGAAAATATTACCAATGAAAAGACGACGACGAGTAGAGAAAACTTTCTAAAAGGACTGAAGTTCTATCTGGTGCAGGTGTCAAGAAAATAAATGATGAAATTATATCACAATATTTCTCCATATGCAATATCCAAATTGGTACGTTCCGCCATTTTGAAAACCACCTTGAAAGTCAATATAGTTTTGAAATGAATCCTTGATACAATGGAATTCTCAAATCGTATTTTAATCATTGGTCAATGGGCGATGAATCTTTAATTTCTTAATATATAGTCTTTTTGGAATTTTAACACAACGGAATTGCTGTTTTTAATCATCAGTTGGTGGGAAAGCAAATCTTCAATTTCAATACTTTAATTTCATCTTTTGAAAAAACTACACATTAAAGAATTAAAGATTAGCTCCCACCAACTGATGATTAAAACACAAATCGACAGTTCCGTTGTTTTAAAGATTCATTCCAAAACTATTAATGTATTGACTTTCAAAATGGAGATGCACACTGGTTTACATATTCTGTGTGAAAAATATTATAATTTCATCATTCATTTTCTTGAAGCCTGCACTAAATAGAAGTGCAGTCCTTTTGGAAAGTTTTTTGTTTTCGTCGTCATCTTTCAATTAGTATTATTTTCATTCATATGGCAGTAATTCAAATTGCACTCGAAAAATGTACAAGAGAATCTGAAAATGAAAGTATGGAATGTTTGTATAACAAAAGAATTTCCAACAAACAATAATATCAGACAGAATACAAATTATAGAAATGTCAAATCAAGGAAAACTTAATAATTCAGCTGTATACACAAGTACTGTTGTTTACTAAGAAATTTTTGATTAAACACTGTATGTTTCAATAAACATTTTGGTATTTGTGTTTCTTAATAAATAGAAATAGCATAGATATAACAAAATTGCTACACATTCAAACTAATATACAACAACAAAATATCTCACAAATTTATTATACTGTACAAGCTAATATGTCCTTATATACAGTAATATAACATTAAATCACAATATTTCCATTCATTTATATGGGAGGGTAATTTCTAATTAATCTTATTTTAAAAAGGGAAAATTGTCAACATTTGGTGAAAAATTCAATTTTTCAGTAAATGTTGGCAATTTTCCCTTAACTTATCTTTAATTAGAATTTAGACAAAGTTTGAAAAATGTGTGTATTTTCATAATTGTGGTGCCTACATCACAAGTATGGCCATCAATGTAATCAAGCAATCTAATTGCATGTACAGTAATATCCCGGAGTTATGCAATAGGTGGGACCGGAAAGCATAACATAAGTTGAAAATTATGTAAGTCAGTATCTATAGATTCCTAAATCTAATTTCAGATATATATGTATTAGTTTCTTAACTGGCTCTTTATTACAAGAAATCAACAAATTATAAAAGTTTATAATATGTAACTGTAATTAACTATTCTTAATCAACAAATCAGCAAATGAAATATGTAAATACATATATGTGCACTATGTAATTGCGAAACAAATAAGTGGGCGAGGGGGCAGGATGAGAAGTTATGTATCTCCAAATTTACATAAGCCAGGGTAATACTGTATTCATGTTTCACTCGTGGTATTTACTGTTAAACTATTGTTGTATTTAACCAATGAATAGTTGCAAGGTATCTGTCAAACTCAGTTGAGTTTTCATTTTACAAAATACAGTGCTTCTTCTTTTAATGTTGAGGTTGTTTCTAAAAATCGTGAAATTAACTGAAACCAAAAATTCCATTGGCCTAGTATTTTAAGCCAAAATTAATGTTCCTAAAGTCTTCCTGATTAGTACTAAAAGGAATAATAATTGATAATTTTTTAATCTAAACATTACTGTATTGTTCAATAATGAAGTGAAATAAAATTGTTTTCATTGTAAACATTAATTGTGAAAGGTTACATAGCAATTATATATCATGCCTCATGGGTAAAGAAAAATGTTTTCTAATAAAAGACAGCTTAAAATTCTCAGAAATTATGAACATGATTAATATTTTAGTTAACATCAATTCTCAATCATTTGCTAATCATTCCAGGTACTGTCACAGAGTCAACAACACTTTTGGAAATCAATCAGATTGTACAAGACCAGGATAAATAAACTGGCATGAACTACTTATATAAATATTCCAAGGAGTGATTTCCTAATCTGATTCGGGATCCTCTGACTGAAAATTATAATTGTTTCCATCTAGCCAATCCAGCTGAATGGTCTCTGTTCATAAACCATATAATGGTCTCTGTTGTTCATAAATCGTATAAGGTACTCTACTTGAGTTAGTGTTCATATAAAATATGACTAACTTGTTTTCTGTAATTGCTATTAATTTCCATCTCATTCTTTCACTATTATGAAGAGAAATGTAAGAAAATAAGATATCATTGCCTTAAAATCTTTAATTAACTAATTTCACTTTTGCTGGCAATATATTAGTGAAATGATGTTAACTGAGGCAATGCTGAATGAGGACATACTATATCTCCTAAAAAAAAATCTCAACAAATTTCTATCTGATATAGCCCAAATTTACATCAGACATACAAATGATATTATTGTATTTAAAGAATTTAAATGAAAAATCAATGTGTCTATTAAACACTACATGATCTTTGCAAATACAGAAATTGATATGCTATGTACATTTATATATGTATTTTTATCATCATAGTATGCCATACATAATGCTGTAAACTTTCTGTCAACGACATTTTAAATTTATCATTATTTTGAATTTTGCAGTTATACTTTATTACATACAGTCATCCTGAAATTATGTCAGAAATCAGCTCAAGACTGGTGATATTATTCAAGACAAAATAAATTGAGCTAGATTTTTCCAGTAAATGCAATATTAACATGGAATGATTGGTTCTAGATCAAACATTTTAAATAAGAAAAACATATTCTTATTCTGTACTTATAAAAGATTTACAAAAAATATAAAATGTAATAACTCAAATAACAATTTGAGGAGAAAAATGCAATCTGTCTTAAACTAGAGCCAGGATATCTGAATAATCATTAATCTTCAGTAATTGAAATGGCAATGAATAAGTTTTTGATCATAGTTTAAGTAAATCAAATGCTGAAACTTGAGAGAAATAATTCTTCTCCCTTCTAAAGGCTAGCACCCTCTATATTCTTTTCCTTATTGTTGCTGTTAATTGCTCATTCAAATCAAAATCCTCAAGCATCTTGATGCAGGTTCAATGAGTCAAATCTCCTCAGTCAATTTCCAAATCAGCACAATCTGATTTGGTAAAATCAGATTCTTCAAGCATACTTTGCTTTTGAATTTAAATAAATGAATTTGAGCTCCTCATTATGTGAACTCAGCATCTTGAAAACATCTGAAATAATGTCCAAATCAAGTTTGTTTCCATAACACCTAGGTTTCTTTGTTGCCTAGGCAACAAGATCAACTTTGCAGTTGTACTTGAGCCATGTTTCTTATTAAATTTTAAGCTGGATATAATAGTAATGGGAAAAATTATTGTATCATTGTTTTGTATCAGCTATCCACCCATCATATGTTGAAATATTATAGCACTGGCAATATTCAACAATAGAAAACAATGCAAATAACACAAAAATATTTAATGTATTGCTTAATATATTACAATTGGATATCCATTAGTAAATTACAGTTATGAGTCAAATGGCCTGTTGCTCCAAATAATTTTAAACAATTTGAAAAATGGATCCAAATCAACTAATTGGATGGTTTTTCACAAACTTTAGTCACTTTAGTATCCTACCAATTGAGTCTGCTAGTTTATTACCAGTTGCAAACCTAACACATACTAGGAAATCTGAATCAATGCCATCCTAGAATGTGCAAGAGATAATAAGAATGTAATCAATGACCAACCTTCAGAGGCCCTCCCAAGTATATTGTATATAGTTGGAATTATATCCAAGTGCTATAATGAATTGATGCTAACCTGATGATAATTCCATCTCAGGTGTCTGCATAACATATGTGCCAACAAAAACTATAAAAAGAAACATCTGGAATCTTTCTCTCCCTAAAGCCACTATTGTGGCTGAAATAGATTGCAAAAATTAATTTCTATTCTTTGCAACAAATGCTGAGAAATTTTTTAAACCAAACTTTGATAAAACATAACATCACTATAAAAATATCTCTTTTTAAAGCCACTATTATGGCTTTAGGGAAAGATGTTTGGTTTTAAAAAACACATTTTTTCAACATCTGCTGAAAGAATAGAAATTAGTTTTTGAAAGAAATCCTTTTTTGAAAATTTTGTTTTAGAACTCTTAGAATGATATTTTTAAATCTTTGCAAGTCAGTTTTTGTTTGAATTATATTTTATTTTGTATCTTATTTGTTAATGTTTAAAATTATCTTCTTAAATAAAAAATTATTGAATAATTCAAAAAGAAAAAAAAAAACTACCTTGGCCTAAATTAATTAATTATTAATCCAATAGATGGTGGTACCATAGCATAATTATTAAATAATCATTAATTTGGCTGTTTAGTTCCACTAGGGATAAATTTAGCTAGATTAGGAATATCTGATTATATATTCAAAAAGATTTCATCCCAATCAATATTTAGTTACAAAATCAAAAATTATTGTTATATCAAATACAAATAAAAAGTCATCTAAATGTGGAAATTCAACTATTATTTATCTTGAAAACCTAGAAACTGTCTTATTATCTTTGAGTCATTTTAATTTGTTAATTAGGTTATTGCAGTAGTTTAAATGTATTCTAGACAATGGATCACAATAAAATTAGCCAGAATTACAATAATAATATATAAAAAATAGAGATATATGTTTATAAACTTTATATCATGTTTCTGATCAAGGCTTTGTTAATTTTCAGTAAAACCCTATCAAATTTATTGATATATAGAAAAAATATCAAATATCATAATAATTTATTAGCGTAATTTATAAAGAAATAATGTGCATTTCAAATAAATTTGTAAAGTAAATATTTTTATTAACTGTGACAATATTGGTTTTTTGCCAATATGAGCCAAAATTTTATTGTATTTTTGTGGTTCATGATATTTTTGTTTACAGGAATCAAATTATTATGAAAAGTAACTATATTTTTTTAAGATCATATGTTCCAGATTGATAGATAGAATATCAATTTAAAAATGACTTGCCAAATTTATTTCTTTGTATCATCAAAGAAAAAAAAATTGACAATCAAGAGAGCAATCAATTTAGCATATAATTTCATAATTTTATAAGACTTGATAAAATTGGACCAGACATTTTATAATTTATTTAAATATTAAAATTTCAAAAATTTTTTTGAGTTTTTGTCATAATTACTTGATACATGGAAACATCAAGGGAAAATAATACTTCACTTAATGGGATTATAAAACCGTTTATTTCTTAAAGTATTCAACCAACAACTATTGGTAACAAAAAGAACTACATCAATTTCATATTTAGTGAATTTTTCAAAGAAACATTTTTCTTTGAAAAAATGATCATCAACCATTAATTAATAGTTATACTAGTGTTGATGTTTGATCCATGTGGCAAAAAAACATTTCTATTTCATTTCATGCATTTAATCAAGCTTTAGGATTCTTAGAGAACCAATATTTGAAGATCTTTAAGCCATTTCTTAAATTTTTTAAACATTATTGTTTTTAATTGATGTGATTTTTCAGCTTTCTTTTCATTAAAACTCTTGAAAGGGTGAATGAGAGATACAGAGTGATATAATAAGAATTACTTGGAAGCCTTTCAAAAACATTTAAATAACAAAATGGAAACTGGTAAAATTATCCCAAAGCAACTCTATTACTTTCTTTTTCATATGTATATGCTCAAATAAATTTAAAGCTTTCTCTTTACTGATTAAAAAATTCAAAATAATGTTTTTGATTATTACAACTGTTAATCAAATGTCTTTCAAGTTTTTCAAATATTATAGGCCAACTTTTTGATACATGATCTAATTTTATACCACCAACATGTTTATGCAAAACTTTAATTTTTCTTTAATCATATATATTGTTCAAACTGTGGATGCAGACAAATTCATAACAGTGCAGATATCTTTCACTCTTATCCCTCATTCAGTCTTAATTACTTCCAGTTTGAATGATATTGTTAAAGTTTTCCTATCTTTCTTTGGCTTAACATCACCGCTCAAAGTTATTTGATATTTCTACTGCTACTGTTGTTTTTGGTCCATGATGCACAAACTTATTCACTGTTAAAATCATTAAAAGATAAGATGAGTTTTCATTAACAGAAAAATGAAACACATAATGAGTTTATTTATTTTTCAAACTGTAAGTAAACTCATCTATCCCTTATCTACATTATCTCCTTTTGCTAAAAGTAGAAGCAAAAGCTTAAAAAGTTTAAAAGCTTTTTAAGCTTTTGTTTCTATTTTTTCTTTTAATGTTGAAATAATTAATAAACTCATATAAACTGACATAAAATATAGATATTGAATATCTTTATTTTAGAACAGAATCTTTGAATTTTATTATTGTAATTTGTTAATGTATACTTCTATAACTATAACAGAATTTATAAAACTAAAAAATATTTTTATTTTTTACAAATACAGGTATTTCCTGCCTTTATGAGCTAAACCTGTTCCTGGAGTGAGCTTGTTAAGTAATAACTCATAAACCAATAGTCAATTTTCCATACATAATGTTAAAAGCAGGAGGTTCCATTCTCAGCATTGCAATTTGACCACAATAAAATTAAATAAAGGCCAACAAAAATCAATAGCATATGATTAAACAATGATTTATTTATCTAAATAAATGAAAATATAGGTTTTAAAATCAAGCAAATTATAATAACAAAGAAATTATTTGTCATATAAATGTTAAAGAATTTTTATTTTACATTATTATTAACAGATAAGTAGAAGAGCTTTAATGCATATGAACTACTTTCTTAGCCATAATCTGAGAATAGAAGTTATTTATATAATATGCCAATAAAACTAGAGATGCACTACTTCGGTTTCTTGGCCACCATTTTGAATTTTCTAATTTCAAGGCAAATGACAGAGTTTCTGCTACAAAACCAATAAAAATAATCTTCAACACTTTTTTAAGCGAAAAAATTTATTGATTTAAAGCATATGGATCTGTAAAAACTATTTCTGTTTTCTATTATTATATTCATTATTTTTATTATGAAATAAAAACTTTTTGTATAAGCTTATTCATTAAACTTAAATTGTGTTTTACAAAAAAAAATTAATTTATCAATAAACCATACATTTTATAAAATATATATGTGCACATATTTGAGACATACTAATGAATCATCACACATCATCATCATCATACTTCATCCATGTTAAAGTATACATTCAGATTTCAAAAATCTATCACCAGCTTCTAATATTTTTAATGCTGTGCGTGTCTAGAGATATACTATTATAACAAAATTGCGATAGAATTACAAACCGTATAATCCATTTACTACAAAATTTAAAGTATATCCTTTAAAAAACTAAATATTAAAATGATTCAGTACTGTACCATATCCAAGACCATATTTTAACATACAGCATTAATATTTAGAACATGTTAATGCTCTGTTAAAATATTATGTTATATATATTATGTATATTGATGTTCTAATATGCAAAATAAATAAATAAATATATATATACATAGAGAGAGAGAGAGAGTATAATGTTCTATGTTGTAACGATGGTTACAACATTGTTCTACTATGTTAATGCTCTTCTTGCATAGAGCATTAAAATTAATAAATAAAGTTAAATAAAATAAAGAAATTAATAATAACAAAAATAATATGTGATAATAAAATTTTTAAGCTAAGTCCAAAAAAAATGCACTTAAATGATTTAAATATGTCGATTTATTGTTTTACCAGCAGACGACAAAGCTGCTCTTTGCACAAACATGGCGGAGTGTCATAACTTTCCCTATCTAGTACTTTATTCATTATTAGAGTCCCTAGATTTATAGAGTAGCGCACCCTGCGCCATTTTAGATCCTTTGCGATCGATAATTACGGATAACTTTGTGAAAAGTAAACCATAATATTATATTTCTTTTTCTAATTTATAAATACAAAATTAGAAAAAGAAATATAGTATTTGTGGTTTAGTTTTCACAAAGTTACCAATGATTATCGAGCGGCAAAGGATCTAAAATGGCGCGGAGTGCGCTACTCTATAAATCTAAGGACTCTATTCATTATTACGTTACAGCGCCATCTGCGAATTCTGTCTTTTTAAAGGAACTACAATTTCAATGTAATTTTTATTCTTTAATTTTTAAATTATTAATAACAACAAATATCAATAGTTTTGGCTGTCACACACATCCAAAAGTTAGGTCTTTCCAAGCATACCTTATTTATAGAAATCGATATAGTAGTTCAACTGAAAAAGGGACATCCAGCCAACCATGTTTAACTATTAATATACTGTACTGTATATGATTTTTTATTCATGTATTTATTGCATTTTGTACCTTTATTTCTGTTATCTACGAAATACATTGAATGTTATAGTATTTTCATTTTATTTTTCCAGTTGTAAGGCAATCTAAAGACGTTGTTTCAATTAAGAAGTAGCAAAATTTAGATAGTATCTTGGTTTTTTGTCATAATAATAAATTCATCTACATAATAAATCATGCAGAAATCATGTATAATGAAGAATAATTCGGTGTTTATTTTATATTAACGAACTACTCAATCATCACTGTTATGGACAGTGATGATTGATATAATCCTATAATTATGCAAATATCCGCGGAATGTAATAAATATAAAGGTGAGTTTCATTTTACATTTTAAGATTTTTTAATTTAAGTCATTCTTAATTCGTTAATAGTAAATAGCAAATCATACTCTTGATTTACGTGGAAAATCTATATTTAAAAAAAATCTGAATTTAAACTTCTAGCGAAGTATATATCAATTACTTGATAAATTAATGCATCAATATGGCACAGATGCGAATTTCATTAATAAACTTTTAATAAAAATACACTAAAATATGCAGATATGTAATCGCAAAATGAGCATTTGCTTCCCATTAGATGATAGGCATATTATTTTCTTGTAATCATATATAATTGACATTGTTTTATAGTCAAAAAATCATTACTGAAACTATAAATCCCTCTAATGGTTTCATAAGAGAATACGATATTTCAAATTTTGTTAAAAGTAAAGTTCGACATAATTAAAATTAATGGCGAAAATTATCTCATTTCCTTACAAATTCACTATTTTTTTCTTATATTAACAACGAAAATTAGTTGACAGAATAAGAAAATAAATTTCTTACCTGAATTTAAAATAAATTGGGCTGTGTATCTCTTTTCGTGAGAGATTCGATGAATTTTCCACCAACAATAAATTTATTGTATAAGTACTTCAACAATGAGTTCTCTCGGATATTGTTGTCATATTTCGAAATATTTTTTAATTTATGATAACTTTTTTCATTAATAAATATTTAAGGCACAACTTTTTATATTTCTTATCGTAACACGAATTTATTGTCCTTTCATTGTAGCATTTTTTTAATATCTTACATTTATTGGGTTAATAACCTTTCGATTTTTGTTTTCTTCATGTAATGTTATTAAAAAACAACAAAAATTATATTTAAACGATTCAAGAAGTGTATTTCGTAGAAATGAATATTTTCGGATCCAAAATCAGATAAATACAGTCACAATATGACAGTTGAATGGTAGTATTCAACTATCGTGTTTGTTTACAATTTAATAAAATGTTTAAATTTCATAATTATGAATTTTACTCGAAAAACTTATTGAAACGGGTATTATTGTCTATATATGTTGTTGCATTGGTTAATATTTACGTATTTTGCAATACAAAATGATGTAGAAACAAGAAACGGAAAATTGGTAAATCTGTTGAGTGTAAATGAGATGTTATTATTATCCACAATCGATCTACTAAATGTATTGAATGCTAGAGAGGCTGCCGAGAGGGAGTGACATTCGAGACTTTTGTCACGGGCCCGGCATCAAAGAGGGCCCGATCATCGGACCTCGAAGTGTCACATAACTAACGTTATGGGGCACATCATAACATCACAATACAATGTGTCACATAACGTATCCAATAGTTCGCAGGCCGTCGCCAGAGGGCACTGTCTACCACCCAAAGCAGTTGTGCCAAAATATTTTATGTATAACACTGATAAGTACAAAGTTATTTATTAAGCAGTTCAAAAGGTCAATTTTAGGATGGACTGCCGCTGTAGGAGCGTGCTGTGCCTGGTGTATCCAGGTTTAGTTCCCGGGTCTCATACTTACAAAGTTTTTCAGAACGGATCTGGATCTACATGTTGAACCACATCCTTCACCTGACGGTTAACCTGGTGAGATTTCACCTTCCTTATACCCCTGGTGAAATCTCACCAGGGGTATGAGTAGCGCATAATGGGCATTGGAATAATCTATCGTTTAATACCAACTTGGTGGAAAGCTGTGTTACACCAAACAGAAAAAATATAGATTACTTACGTTACCGAATCTCGTGAAAGATATTAATTAAAGCAAAGTGATGCCCTTTTTTAAGTGAGGCCCGGACCAGAGATTTGTCACGGGCCCGAAAATTTCTCTCGGCGGCTCTGTTGAATGCATTAAAAAATGTGATCCGATGCCGCATTTTTTAACATTTTTAAAAACTTTAACCATATAAAAATGATATACGTTTAAACTGTTCAGATATCTTCTAGTCGAGATGATATAGACCTGCAAATATATAATCCCATGTGGGATCTACAGATTGATAAGATATTTTAATCACTTTTCTTTAATAATCCCAAAATGGTGGATATTTTTGAAAGTAGAGATTAGTTATTAACAGAACGCTTGTTGATCTTTCATTAATTTTATATTACACACATTGATTTTATCATTTTATTTTACTTTTTTCATTTTATATTGTATATTGCTCTGATTATAAAATATGTCGCAATTTTTTAATTCCACTTTTGTAAAATAAAAAGGCGGAGGATAATTTATTCCTAAAATATAGTAATTAATATATACTTATAAACATAATCTTTAGTTCTCATAATTTAAATTCCATTATGACATACAATATCAATTAACTGATGCATTCATCATTAAATAATTTAATTGGAAATCCTGTATGATAAGTAGATTTAAAATGTTATTTATCTATAAAATTTCCTATAAAAATATATATTTTTTTAAATTTTTCTATGATAGGATTTTGTACAGATGATATCGAAGTTCCAAACACACACATAATGTTAATTCTTTAATATATATATATTTTAATGAAATTTTTAGTTTTTCTTTACAAATTTACATCACTTACAATGAATGTCATTACAGATTACATTAATGAATTAATACGATACACTTTTTCCTGTATAATGTTCTTTTTTTAATATAAATATTTCAGATATTTTCGTGTTTCGAAAATTTAACAGTGGCTCCGTCCGAAGTCGAACATGGTCTATAACAAGAATAATGCAAAAAGGCCACGATGCCAATAACTAAACCGAGGAATAGTATATCACAGATTAAGAGTGTTAATCCACCTGAAAGAATAACGAAAACAAAATATTCATATATAATTTTAAAAGAAAATGCAGTGGATTCTGCTTAATTGGGACACGTTGGGACTAAGTCATTTTGGCCCAATTAAACGAAGTAATAATAAATTCTAAATAAAATATGTAATTCGTAGGTAAATAAATAATAGGTAAAAAAATACAGGTATCTATTTTAATGCTTTATTAAAATAGGTACCTAATTATTAGCTTTTGTACCTATTTTAATGATTTATTAAAATAGGTACCTAATTATTAGTTAGCAATCTCCTCTGACATAATTCGTAGGTAAATAAATAATAGGTAAAAAATAATAATTAGGTACCTTATTTTAATGATTTATTAAAATAGGGACCTCTAATAATTAGGTACCTATTTTAATGATTTATTAAAATAGGTATCCTAATGTAATTAGGTACCTATTTTAATGCTTTATTAAAATAGGTACCTAATTATTAGTTCTTATCGATCTTCGTCTTCAACACAGGGCGGCTGATATTCACGCCTCGCCACGTTTAACTATAAAAATCCATTGATCTAATGCTTCTTCGACTTGTGGATCCTTTCCATCACGCTTTCTGAATGTTTCCGGAATTTCTTTCTGTAATACTCACTCCTCACGCAGTTGATTTTCTTGTAGGAGACGCGCTATGGTAGATTTTAGTACACCAGTTATATAGGGAGTCTACGATGGCTTGTATTAAATGGCTGGCTTTTAATTTATCCAGCTAAGCAATTTTACTCGAAAGTGCAAAATCATTTCTTGGCATTTTGGCCAAGATTTAAAACTTTTAAATAAATTCGACACTGTAAATGAATATCGCTAGGTACAGTAACGTAGACTCTTAAACAGACACACTTGCCAGACTCAGGATGATAGATAACTGATTCTCATCACACTAGTGTTGCCAAATACAATATCGCACACTTGCCAGACTCACGACGATAGATAACTAATCCTTATCACGCTAGTGTTGCCGAATACAGTATTATGTATTATTTATCAACCATGATATTTACTTATTATTTTAGTCGGCCGGATGGCCGCGTGGTAAAGCTTCGGCTTACCACCATGGAGGATCCGGGTTCAAATCCGGGTCCCACACCTCCAATTTTTCAGGAGGGGTCCGGGTCCGGCCTGTTGAACCCTATCCTTAAACCATCCGGTTGACCCCATCATGGGTGCTGGCCAGCCTGTGATGGGAGCTATAAATGGCCGCCGCCAGATAAAGAATATCCCATGAGGATAGGCGGTGTAATAACACTAACCTAACCTAACCTAACTTATAATTTTACTAAAGAATGGATGTTTATATCAATGCGGCGACAGTGTGTCGACGATGTGTATGTAATTGAGATCCGCCAAGCTTCGATATGACCTCTAGCGGATTTTCTTAGAACTGTTCAAAGGACTACACATTAAAGAATTAAAGATTAGCTCCCACCAACTGATGATTAAAACACAAATCGACAGTTCCGTTGTTTTAAAGATTCATTCCAAAACTATTAATGTATTGACTTTCAAAATGGAGATGCACACTGGTTTACATATTCTGTGTGAAAAATATTATAATTTCATCATTCATTTTCTTGAAGCCTGCACTAAATAGAAGTGCAGTCCTTTTGGAAAGTTTTTTGTTTTCGTCGTCATCTTTCAATTAGTATTATTTTCATTCATATGGCAGTAATATCAAATTGCACTCGAAAAATGTACAAGAGAATCTGAAAATGAAAGTATGGAATGTTTGTATAACAAAAGAATTTCCAACAAACAATAATATCAGACAGAATACAAATTATAGAAATGTCAAATCAAGGAAAACTTAATAATTCAGCTGTATACACAAGTACTGTTGTTTACTAAGAAATTTTTGATTAAACACTGTATGTTTCAATAAACATTTTGGTATTTGTGTTTCTTAATAAATAGAAATAGCATAGATATAACAAAATTGCTACACATTCAAACTAATATACAACAACAAAATATCTCACAAATTTATTATACTGTACAAGCTAATATGTCCTTATATACAGTAATATAACATTAAATCACAATATTTCCATTCATTTATATGGGAGGGTAATTTCTAATTAATCTTATTTTAAAAAGGGAAAATTGTCAACATTTGGTGAAAAATTCAATTTTTCAGTAAATGTTGGCAATTTTCCCTTAACTTATCTTTAATTAGAATTTAGACAAAGTTTGAAAAATGTGTGTATTTTCATAATTGTGGTGCCTACATCACAAGTATGGCCATCAATGTAATCAAGCAATCTAATTGCATGTACAGTAATATCCCGGAGTTATGCAATAGGTGGGACCGGAAAGCATAACATAAGTTGAAAATTATGTAAGTCAGTATCTATAGATTCCTAAATCTAATTTCAGATATATATGTATTAGTTTCTTAACTGGCTCTTTATTACAAGAAATCAACAAATTATAAAAGTTTATAATATGTAACTGTAATTAACTATTCTTAATCAACAAATCAGCAAATGAAATATGTAAATACATATATGTGCACTATGTAATTGCGAAACAAATAAGTGGGCGAGGGGGCAGGATGATGCTTTCAGTATGTTTTGATTAATGGTAAGTAGGAGAATGATTTTAAAAATACACAAAAATACCAGAATTTTCAGAATTTCGTACGAGATTATTGAACGCTAGATATAACAATCCTGCTGCCAAGCTTTTTGTGTTGTGTTATTCACCTTTTTCACGGCCATTGCGCCTGCATGTAGCGCCCTCTATAGTTCGTGGCGGTTCTCAATAGGACGGTAAGAAACGACCCGCTACATTGTGTTAGTCTGAATTGTCTTATAGAAAGATTTAACCTGAAAAATTACCGGTACAATTAAATGTTATAATTTTTGTATAAGGATTTTTTAAGAAAGCACATAACAAGTATTAGTGTACGTAGTGTTGCCATATTTTCGAAAAATCCCTAAAATATATCAAAAATTGAAAATTCCTTTTCTGCTACTGTCCCAATTAAGCGTTTAAATTATGTATTAGTTTATTAGTTTGATTTCCGTTTTTTGAGATTTGGCCCAATACGCGGCTGTCCCAATTAAGCGGAATCCACTGTATTTGAAGAGTAGATTAATTTATTCTCCATGTAAACAGTTAGAAGTATAACATTAATTTTGTTATTTTTAGATTGGACTTATTTTTTTAAGTGTAAATAAAATCAAATATTTGAAGGACGATATCCCTAGACAGATTTTTGATGGTGCGTATTTCCTGTCTACTATACGGTCTACTACTACCAGAGAACAGACATGGTCGGCTAGTAGATGAAAGAATTTTTTGCCCATGGATGGCGTCACTTCCCAACACGTTGGGTTACCAAGCGCAGGGAAAAATCAGCCTATTCACACCTGTAGAGGGGTCGGTGGCCGGTCATACTATAGATGACGGGCCGAACCCAAATCCACTAACTTTTCGAAAGGTAAGACCCAAAATTGAACTCTGATCTTCTGGGTTTTTTCCGTCTAATTTAAACTGTTTTTTACCAGTAAGATATTAAACGGCGAGATATTCCAGTTCCTATCAAAATGCTTCTTATATATTTACTGTTTTTTGGATGCGTAGAAATGTATCACTTTTCAGGAGGTGTGGACTTACACCTGCTGAAAAATGATACATTTCTACATATTCAAAAAATGAGGAGCATTTCTATGTACTCAAAAAAAGTAAATATGTTTTTAAGCATCTTCAAAATGGGGCAAATACATTTTTACGACCTCCGAAAACTCGCTAAATTGAAATCTTTTTTACGAGTGCAAAGTAGTGAAAATACTCTGAAAATATGGATTCAAAAATTGAACGCGGATTCTACAGGTAGAAGCACATCATGTTTCCACCACGACTATTCGGCCGACTTAATTATGCTGTCGAACCTGCAAGGGACATGTCTGACATCACGAAAGGCTGCCAACACTCGTGAATGGGATCAGCCAGAAGACTGAAGGACGGAGTTTATTGGAGGGACCTGAACGATTAGACTGACAGCATGGAAACACTTGTACACGGATTTGTATCATTCGGGTTCGATTACTGACCTTACAAAATTTATTCATGGTGCTCAGATCCGGCTCGTTAATTCTTATCTTCCACAATTCAGGTGACGTTTCTGTAAGGGTGGGAAATCTGTGGCATGATTTGTTTGTCCCGCCACTTAATAATCTATTGAGTGATATCATATAGTTGCCTTATTTCTGAGACCGTAAAAATATAATTACCCATTTTTAGGGAGTAAAAATTTATTTTCCTTCTTTAATAGCGGCAAAAAAATAATTGGGTGGTTATTTTTTGCCGGTATTAAGCGAAGGTTCGATTAGATTAGTTAGGTTAAGCCACTATATAGATCATGGAACTTTTAGAGCCATTTTTAGTGCCACCACGGGTGGGCCAACGGCCATGGTGGAATCAACTGAAAGGTTGAAGGATGAGGTTCAACGAATCTTTCCTGATAAAACTGAAGGTGTGGGACCCGGATTTGAACCCGGATCATCTAGTGGTAAGTGAACGCTTTACCACGTGTCCATCCTTAAGCAACAGAAGCAAAATTGTTATTAATTATATAAACATATTATATTGCATCTTTTAATAATACTTTATCCAGTCCTTAATAATTTCATTTATACAGTTATATGCGTATTTTTAAATTCTTACTCTCATTAAGTGCCCTGTAACTTAATAGCGCCTCGCGACCCAAGAAAGATAAGTACAGTACTGTCTACCACATATCTGGTAGGAATTTTTCTCTCTATCTTAATGATTCCCCATATTCTTTTTTCACTTCGTTCTTCATTTTTCGGAGGGTTTAATCCTATGAATACACCCTCTAACTTTAAAAATCTCAAATCCAAAATAAAACGCATTTGTGCGTTGATTTTATTTTGCAAAGATTCTTTACCATGGTAAATAAGATGTAGACTGTGAAAGAATTATAAAAAAAAGGCTATGATGTAATGGAATTTGGTGTAAGATGAATGTTAGTTAGTCGAATAGAAAGGTGCTTAGTTTTCAACTTGGAGTAAATTGCTTTACAGATGGTTCAAATCTACGTGTAGCCATTCTCATCAGGGATTGATGTGAATTGGCGAAAGATCGATTAGGATTTTGGATAGCTTTCCTTTCAGTAATCGTTGGGTGAAAAGCTGCATAAAATAGAAAAACATTTATTATCTAAGATGCGGATGATCGATTTGTCAATTGATAAAAAGTTTGCCTTACTTCGCAATCATTCGATCTATTTGGATAATCCGGAATTGATTCCAAATTCCTCATCTCCAACTTTTTAAGAGATCCAATCTCTAAAGGAAATCTGTTTTCGCCAACTCACCAAACGGCCGAGTCCCTTCTTTCTTGTGTTATTTTATGATATTTCCAAAACAGCTAATAAAAAGGAAGTTATTACAAGTTGAGAAATAGCAATAAAATTGATTTACGGTATGATTGATAATACTAAATTATCTACATTTGCTATTCGTGTCACACACACATATATGATAACAGTTGCAGAACCGCAAGAACTATTCCAAGGAGAAAAATGTTTAACTTCCTGAAGCATACGTGGAAAGTAATATTTGCCATTTTGATTCCTTTCGCTTTAATCCCACTTCTGATTATATATGATTCCCAGGTAATTTAATTAAGTCATATTTTTAAGCATTAAAATAATTCTGATAATATTGAAATACCTTAATTAAATAAATATTTTATTCTATTCAAACAAGTTAAAAATTCCAAAATCTGCTTCAATAAATTTTTTCTTCATTATTAAGGAAAACATAAATAAATCGATTCTAATGCATCTTCATTAAAAGTAAAGTTGCATTAGAATCGATTTATTTATAAGTTTTATATAGAAGTTTATTTTCTTATAAACTAAATATTTATATTTAAAAAATTTTTCTTATGGATTTTGAATGTGCAGGAAACAAAGTGCGCCTATGTAATTCTATGGATGGCTTGTTATTTTATATTCGAACCAATTCCTACAGCAGTGACTTCGCTCTTTCCAATTGTTTTATTTCCTATGCTAGGAATCATGAACACTTCAGAAATTACTCCACTTTACTACAAAGTGAGTAATTTAGCCATAAAAAATATATTTTTTTTAACTCGTTTTGTTTCCAATAAATAATTTTTATAATATTTTTAGGATATAATAATGATGTTTTTAGGAAGTTTAATAGTAGCTGCAGCGATAGAACATTGCAATTTGCATAGAAGAATTGCTTTAAAGGTTCTGTTAATTTTGGGAACTACTATACGTTGGTGAGAATTTTCAAATCAATAACAAATTAATTTAATATACATGTATGTATATAATGGATATTATTATAATTATCAAAATGTACATTGTTTTAAAAATTATATAGAAGTTGTTGTTATAACATATTTATTAAATGAAATCAAGAATTTTATATTCTTATCATAAATCTTTTTCTTTGAAAAGTACTTACAGATAATTATGAGGATTACTGAATAATCTTTATTTTTCGTGATTTATAATTAATTAGATAAGATAATCAATAGATAAAAATTATATCTTGTAGAAAAGCATAAAAAAATTATATTTTTTAAATAAATGTTCTATTTTTTCATACTTGTTTAATAATTAGAAATTTATAGATACTAAACTGAATTCAGAAAATTAAATTTTATTTTTTTTAACATTATTCAAATCATATATTGAATATATGATTTGAATGCACTCTGCAATGTATACGATATACATTGTACAGTTTACGATGTATATTCTATACATTGTATACTGTATATTTATATAATATTAATTTTGTAAGAGTAATGTTTATTTTTTGACCATTTTATTGACTACTGATGTAGGAAATTCAGTGAATTCGATGTAAAAAAAAAACTCAAAACAAAATTGTCTTTGTTTATAAACTTCAACTATTTCCTTCAAAGTTTTCCTCCAAAGGTTTTAAAATCGTATAAATAAAGTAGATTTTAAATAACCACTTTGATACAAACCATTTGTAATGTAATCTCTTTCTTAGTCGCTTTCTGTTATCATTTATTCTTATATATCCAGCCCACTTACAGAAAACGTAACATTTGGGTAAGCAGTCAAACAAAAGTTATAGATGTAATCCAAGAGATAAGAAAGCAGAAATATAATATAAATTTCATTCAGGTCGGACAATATTTAGGCTAAATATCCCAAAAATAAGTGGATATTTTTTCTATTAATTCATCTACTATACGGAACTATTGATTTCTATCAGGTCAGTTAATCCTTAGTATGGTCTAATAACATGTATGAGTTTCGAATAATATCTATACTCGAGTTATCGTAATGACGCTGGTCAGATATGAAGATCCTTAAATATTCTATTATTCTATTTTGGAGTGGATTTAGTCAATAATTAAAGTCACGAACTGCTTACAATTGTTAAAAGCGAGAGTTAAGTATAAGTGTAATTGAATAAATATTAAAACTGAATGAAATAAAATTTAGGTTAATGGTTGGTTTTATTTTGACAACAATGTTCTTATCGATGTGGATGGTCAATATTTCTACTGTAGCACTTATGGTTCCAATTGTAGAAGTGATTGTAGATGAATTAGAAAAAGAAAATAAAGAGCAATATCAAGATAGTAAGTTATTTTACCTCGATTTATTGTTAAAAAATTTAAATGAATTACAAAAATATTTTTATTTTAATCCTGTTTACAGGCACAAACATGACTAATTGTCGGGATAAAGAAGACATAATGAATGGGTAAAGTATTTTTTAATAATGAAACATTTAAGTATGATTGTTTTTTGGGTGCATATCTTCCATCTTTATTTGTATTTTATGTGTGTGTTTGAGCCATGGTTTGAGCAGGTCAGTAATATGTTTGTGGGAATTTCTCTATGTGCTTGCTGCACTGTAATGCGTTTTCCTGTAAATTTCTGGAATTAGTTCCGATCTGGTCTTCTAAAATTTTTAGGAGTCACAAATCTTCAGATTTTTTTTAAAGAAGTAACGATTACAGATACAAAACTGTTTTGATTACTTTTGGTATTTTGTATATACAGTGGATTCCGCTTAATTGAGACACGTTGGGACTAAGCCATTTTGGCCCAATTAAGCGGCTGTCCCAATTAAACAAAGTAAAAATAAATTCTAATATAAAATATGTAATTCGTAGGTAAATAAATAATAGATAAAAAATAATAATTAGCTACCTATTTTAATGATTTGTTAAAATAGGTACCTAATTATTAGCTTTTTACTGACTTCGTCTTCAACACTGGGCCACTGATATTTACGCTTCGCCCGCTAACTATAGAAAACAATTGATCTAATGCTTCTTCGACTTCTGGATCCTTTCCATCACGCTTTCTTTTGGATGTTTCCGGAATTTGTTTCTGTAATGCCCACTCCTCTCGCAGTTGATTTTCTTGTTGTAGAAAACGCGCTATAGTAGATTTTGGTACACCACTTATATCATGAGTCTACCATGGCTTATATTAAATGGCTGGCTTTTAATTTTATCCAGCCAAGCAATTTTACTGGAAAGAATAAAATCATTTCTTAACATCTTTGCCAAAATTTAAAAATTTTAAATAAAATCGACACTAAATGAATTGCGCTAGGTACAGTAACGGTAGACTCTTAAATAGAGGCACATAAAATCATTTCTTAACATCTTTGCCAAAATTTAAAAATTTTAAACAAAATCGACACTAAATGAATTGCGCTAGGTACAGTAACGGTAGACTCTTAAATAGAGGCACACTTTCCAGACTCACGACAATAGATAACTGATTCTCATCACGCTAGTGTTGCCTAGTATGATTATGCATTATTTATCAACGATGATATTTACTTATAATTTTACTAAAGAATGAATGTTTATATTAGTGCGACAACAATGTGTCGACGATGTGTATGTAATAGGACGCGAAGAAACGATCCGCTCCATTGTGTTAGTCTGTATTGTCTTCTAGAAAGGTTTAACCTGAAAAATTACCGATACAATAAAATGTTATAATTTTTATATAAGGATTTTTTTAAGAAAGCGCATAACAAGTATTAGTGTTGTCATACAATTTTTGATATATTTTAGAGATTTGAAAAAAATCTTTAAAATATATCAAAAATAGAGCATAACAAGTATTAGTGTTGCCATACAATTTTTGATATATTTTAGAGATTTGAAAAAAATCTTTAAAATATATCAAAAATTGAAAATTTATTTTCTGCTATTGTCCCAATTAAGCGTTTAAATTATGTATTAGTTTATTTGTTTGGTCTCCGTTCTTTGAGATTTGTCCCAATTACGCGGCTGTCCCAGTTAACCGGTGTCCCAATTAAGCGGAATCCACTGTATTAACCAATTTTACGCATTCATAATAATGATAATAATTTTAAAATTTACTTAAAAGTTTTAATAGAGAATCAACTTCCAAAACTTGACTATCTTGCTGAATTTTATAAAAAAATCATTAATAAGTTCAAAGCGTATTTAAAAAAAAATGTCTCAGCTTTAATGCCCGCTATTTTTAAGTGTTAATGGCTGAATGATTAATGGACAGAGCTTCGAGATCATCTTTAATGTTAGACATACTTATAGAAAATTCCATTAAATTCTAATAATTGTTCTGACTGAAACACATTAGTCATAGATCTAATAAACTTCGCATTCCTTCGTAAAACAGATTAATGAAAAAGTAAAAAAAATTAGTAAATAATTAAATCAGATCCTTAAGAACAACAATACGCTTTTACAATATAAATTAAAATTAACTTATTAAATATTCTTGAAATAAATTTATCATTAAACATAATAGATCGTGTCCTAATGAATTTTTATTTATAAGAGCATGATAATAATATATCATACAGTATTATTCTGATAATAAGTTTTTGAATTACTATAATTTAAAGACACTGGAATTTGAGAAAAATGTGCTCATAAATTTCCATAACATGAAATTTTGATGAAATTTTTAAAACGATTTTTATATGAAAACCGTGTTATCTTTATTACATATGATAAAAAAATAAATTTATCTCATAATTCATAATCGCTAAAATTTCTTCGTTCGATCGTTGAACTTTAATCATACTTTCCTGTAGAGTAATACAGTGTAAATATTTTATTTTTTAAGAGAACTTCCCATTTAAAATTCTAAACACGATATACTGTATAGAAAATTATTTTATTAGTAATACCTAGCCATTTTATTCCTTAAGACCGGAATTTCTAGTTTTTCTTAGTCAAAACCTGTAGTGAGAAACACAGTAACAAAACGAACATCTTCATTCCTCATGTATTCCAACTCAGGGTTCGATATTTGCCAGCAGAAAATTAAACAAATCTCTTCATGGAAGGCTGCACTGCGAGCCAGAAGAAGTATTGTCCAACCACGAAAGCCGGACCTAGCTAAGATGGATGAGTCCAAACGTGAAAAGGAGAATCGCAGTTGGTATAATGACATAAAAATTATTGAATTAATATTATATTAAGTTCTATTAAATATACTATTTCTAACGTCGAAACTAATCATTTAGCATTCGACAATTCTGTTAGATATACTATTTCCAACATCAAAACTAATCATTTAGCATTCGACATTACAATAATGCCATTCAACTTCAGTTATCTCGCGTTTGAAAACATCCATACGCGAAGCTGTCATCCCTATTTTGTCACTGGACTCGTTCAGTTAGCGCATGCGTAGTTGTATCGATGGTCGCGGCTAAGCTGGATGGACAGTACTATAAAATCCTAATTGAATACAAAATACAACTTACAGTATGGACAATAAATATGATTAAAAACTTATTTCACTAAAAATTCATGTGAATAAGGTATACCGCTATTTTTTATAACATTAAAGAACTTCATTTTTTTACAAAATTATTTTATTTTCTTAGAACAAGTTCGTTTTTTGTTCAATAAAAGGAAATTTTTCTATATTTTTTATTTAAGTCTTTTTTTTTCTATTAAATAAAACATTTTTTTATTTCTTTCGTTTTTTTTAATATCTTAATTATAAATAAATTTATTGTCGGTAATCACAAATTTTACTTCGGTATTTACCGATAATTAAAATGTCAGTAACTTTCGAACCCTTTATGAAAATTTAACTATACAAGCACGGATTACGAAAAAAATTTCACATAATAAAATAAAACAAAGAGTAGTAAATAAAACATAACATCGATTTATAACTGACACGAAAAAAATCTTCACACAGTAATGTTTATCATTAATAAAGGCTTAAAGTCTATAACTATGTTTTACGACTGCAGTGTCGTTAAAATTAATTACAATTATTGATAGTTTTTGATTTTTCTAAATTTTGAATCGTTTCCCATAAAAGTAAAGAGACTTATTAGCTTTAAACATAATTCAAAAAATAAATTGCTTACCAAAACATTCCTGCATTCAAAATAAATTATATTCTATATCGCTTTTCATAGGTTTTTTTATGAATTTTCTTTCCACTAACGATTAATTTTCCGAAAAAGTATTTTTATCATTGTTGGATTTTGAGTATTGTTATGGCATTTTTTTAATTTATAATTTTTAGAATGTATTTTAATATTCTAAAGCTATGCTAATTTATACATAACATTATTTGCAGTATATTTTGCGCTATTTCCAAACATTTCTTAATTAAACCTCATTAAATTCGTAAATTATTAACTAATATTTAATATATTCTCTTTTTTCATTACTATATATATTTTATCGTTCTTAATCAATTAAAATAATACATTAAACCATCAAAAAGCAACTTTAATGTGATCTTTTCTCTTAAACTTTTTTTATTTTTTCATAAAAGAGTAGCGTAACAGACATAACCGAAATTTATGCTTCCGTTATAACATTGCTTTCGTTTTTAAACAAATTTTTTAAATTTCATACTTCCTATATGTTAATAACATAAAAAGATCCAAGATAAAGTAGTCATGTTCAATAGTATGTTATCTCATCTGTTAATTTCCAACGGACAGAAAGAGGTTTTTATATATACTATCCGCTCATATAAACGGGCGATAATATTGTGATTTAACCTTTGAGTATTACTGAAAAACTTCTCTGAACCATGCTCCGAACTCGTACAGAAAAATTATTAACGACGACCATTAATAAGTTAAAACGCCACCTGCAGAGTTTGTCTTTTTACGGGAATTACAATTTCAATTTAATTTTTATTCTTTAATTTTTAAATTATTAATAACAACAAATATCAATAGTTTTGGCTGTCGCAGACATCCTAAAATTAGATCTTTCTAAACATACCTTATTTTAGAAATCGATACAATAGTTCAAGTGAAAAAGGGACATCCAGCCAGCCACGTTTAATTTTTAATATATATGATTTTCATGCATGTACTGTATATATTGCGTTTTGTATCTTTCTTTCTGTATCTACGAATACATTGAATGTTATAGTATTTTCATTTTATTTTTCCAGTTGTAAGGGAATCTAAAGACGTTGTTTCAATTAAAAAGTAGCAAAGTTTGGATAGTATCTTGGTTTTCTGTTATAATAATAAATTCATCTATATAATAAATCATGTAGAATTCATGTTTAATGAAGAATAATTCGGTGTTTATTTTATATTAACGAACTAATCAATCATCACTGTCATGGAAATCCTATAATTATGCAGATATCCGCGGAATGTAATAAATATAAAGGTGAGTTTCATTTTACATTTTAAGATTTTTTAATTTAAGTCATTCTTAATTCGTTAATAGTAAATAGCAAATCATACTCTTGATTTACGTGGAAATCTATATTTAAAAAAATCTGAATTTTAACTACTAGCGAAGTATATATCAGATTACTTGATAAATTAATGCATCAATATAGCACAGATGCGAATTTCATTAATATACTTTTGTAAAAATACATTAAAATATGTAGATATGTAATCGCAAAATGAGCATTCGCTTCCCAATAGATGATAGGCATATTATTTTCTTGTAATTATATATAATTCACATTGTTTTATAGTCAAAAAAATCATTACTGAAACTATAAATCCCTCTAATGGTTTCATAAGAGAATACGATATTTCAAATTTTGTTAAAAGTAAAGTTCGATATATTTAAAATTAATGGAGAAAACTATCTCATTTCCTTACAAATTCACTATTTTTTCTTACATTAACAACGAAAGTTAGTTGACAGAATAAGAAAATAAATTTCTTACCTGAATTTAAAATAAATTGGGCTGTGTATCTCTTTTCGTGAGAGATTCGATGAATTTTCCACCAACAATAAATTTATTGTATGTATCTCTTTTCGTGAGAGATTCGATGAATTTTCCATCAACAATAAATTTATTATATAAATATTTCAACAATGAGTTCTCTCGGATATTGTTGTCATATTTCGAAATATTTTTTTAATTTATGATAAAAGTTTTTTCATTAATAAATATTTAAGTCACAATTTTTTATCAAATCTATATATTTCTTATCGTAACACCAATTTATTGTCCTTTCATTGTAATATTTATTTTAATATCTTAGATTTATTGGGTTAATAACCTTTCAATTTTTGTTTTCTTCATGTAATGTTATTAAAAAACAACAAAAATTATATTTAAACGATTCAAGAAGTGTATTTCGTAGAAATGAATATTTTCGGATCCAAAATCAGATAAATACAGTCACAATATGACAGTTGAATGGTAGTATTCAACTATCGTGTTTGTTTACAATTTAATAAAATGTTTAAATTTCATAATTATGAATTTTACTCGAAAAACTTATTGAAACGGGTATTATTGTCTATATATGTTGTTGCATTGGTTAATATTTACGTATTTTGCAATACAAAATGATGTAGAAACAAGAAACGGAAAATTGGTAAATCTATTGAGTGTAAATGAGATATTATTACTCACAATCGATCTACTAAATGTATTGAATGTCAGGGCTGCCGAGAGGGGGTGACATCCGAGACTTTTGTCACGGGCCCGGCATCAAAGAGTGCAATCGATCTACTAAATGTATTGAATGTCAGGGCTGCCGAGAGGGGCTGACATCCGAGACTTTTGTCACGGGCCCGGCATCAAAGAGTCGGGCCTCGATGTGTAAAATAACTAACGTTATTGGGCACATCATAATATCACAATACAATGTGTCACATAACGTATCCAATAGTTCGCAGGCCACTGCCAGAGGGCACTGTTACCACCCAAAGCAGTTGTGCCAAAATATTTTATGTATAACACTGTTTGATAAGTACAAAGTTATTTATTAAGCAGTTTAAAAGGTCAATTTTAGGATGGACGGCCGCGGTAGGAGTGTGCTGTGCCTGGTGTATCCAGGTTTAGTTCCCAGGTCTCACACTTACAAAGTTTTTCAGAACGGATCTGGATCTACATGTTGAACTACATCCTTCACGTGACGGTTAATCTCACCAGGGGTATAAGTATCCCATAGTCGGCATTGGAATAATCTATCGCTTAGCACCAACTTGGTGGAAACCTGTCTTTCTGTAATGCCCACTCCTCACGCAGTTGATTTTCTTGTTGTAGGCTAGAATTACTTTCTGTAATGCCCACTCCTCACACAGTTGATTTTCTTGTTGTAGGAAAGCGCTATGGTAGATTTTGGTTTATTTCAGCGAGTCTACCATGGCTTGCATTAAATAGCTGGCTTTTAATTTTATCCAGCCAAGCAATTTTACTTCAAAAAGTATGAAATCATTTCTTGGCATCTTGGCCAAGATTTAAAACTTTTAAATTAAATCGACACTGTAAATGAATATCGCTAGGTACAGTAATGGTAGACTCTTAAACAGACACACTTGCCAGACTCAGGATGATAGATAACTGATTCTCATCACACTAGTGTTGCCAAATACAATATCGCACACTTGCCTGACTCATCACGATAGATAACTGATTCTCATCACGCTAGTGTTGCCGAATACAGTACTGGTGTATTATTTATCAACGATAATTTATTTATAATTTTACTAAAGAATGGATGTGCATTTTATATCAACCAAGATATTTACTTATAATTTTACTAAAGAATGTATATTATATTAGTGCGGCGACAGTGTGTCGACGATGTGTATGTAATAGGACGATAAGAAACGACCCGTTCCATTGGGTTAGTCTGTATTGTCTTGTAGAAAGGTTTAACCTGAAAAATTACCGGGTGATTATAAATTTTTATATAAGGAAAAATTTTTAAGAAAGTATATAACAAATATTAGTATATGTAAATGTTGCCATATTTTCGAAAAATCCCTAAAATATATCAAAAATTGAAAATTCCTTTTCTGCTACTGTCCCAATTAAGCGTTTAAATTATGCATTAATTTATTAGTTTGGTTTCCGTTCTCTGAGATTTGGCCCAATTATGAGGCTGTCCCAATTAACCGGTGTCCCAATTAAGCGGAATCCACTGTAGTTGAAGAGTAGATTAATTTATTCTCCATTTAAACAGTTAGAAGAATAACATCAATTTTGTTATTTTTAGATTAGACTAATTTATTTTCTTTAAGTCTAAATAAAATCAAATATTTAAAGGACGATATCTTTAGACAGATTTTTGATGGGCGTATTTCCTGTCTACTACAGGGTCTACTACTACCAGAGAACAGATATGTCCGCTAATAGATGAAAGAATTTTTTGCCAATGGACGGCGCCACTTCCCAACACGTTGGGTTACCAAGCGCAGGGTAAAATCAGCCTATTCACACCTGTAGAGGGGTCGGTGGCCGGTCATACTATATATGACGGGCCGAACCCAAACCCACGAATAACTTTTCGAAAGGTAAGAACCAAAATTGAACTCTGATCTTCTGGGTTTTTTCCGTGTAATTTAAGCCGCTTTATACCAGTAAGATATTAAGCGGCGAGATATTCCGGTGCCTATCAAATGCCTCATATATTTACTCTTTTTTGGATGCATAGAAATGTATCATTTTTCAGATGTGGACCTACACCTGCTGAAAAATGATACATTTCTACGTACTCAAAAAATGAGGAGCATTTCTATTTACTCAAAATAAATAAATATATTTTTAAGCCTCTTCAAAAAAGGGCAAATACATTTTTTCGCCCTCCTAAAACTCGCTAAATTGAAATCTTTTTTAAAAAAAGAGCGCAAAGTGGTGAAAATACTCTGAAAATATGGATTCAAAAATTGAACGCGGATTCTACAGGTAGAAGCACATCATGTTTCCACCGCAACTATTCGGCCGACTTAATTATGCTGTCGAACCTACAAGGGACATATCTGACATCACGAAAAAAAAAAAAAAACAAAGTGGTGAAAATACTCTGAAAATATGGATTCAAAAATTGAATGCGGATTCTACAGGTAGAAGCACATCATGTTTCCACCGCGACTATTCGGCCGACTTAATTATGCTGTCGAACCTACAAGGGACATATCTGACATCACGAGGGATCAGCCAGAAGACTGAAGGACGGGGTTCAATGGAGGGGCCAGAACGATCAGATTGACAGCATGGAAACATTTGTACACGGATTTGTATCATTCGGGTTCGATTGCTTGACCTTACAAAATTTATTCATGGTGCTCAGATTCGGCTCGTTAATTCAGGTGACCTTTCTGTAAGGGTGGGAAATCTGTGGCATGATTTGTTTAGGTTCGATTGCCTGACCTTACAATATTTATTCATGTTGCTCAGATCCGGCTCGTTAATTCAGGTGACCTTTCTGTAAGGGTGGGAAATCTGTGGCATGATTTGTTTGTCCAGCCACTTAATAATCTATTGAGTGATATCATATAGTTGACTTATTTCTGAGACCGTAAAAATATAATTACCCATTTTTAGGGAGTAAAAATTTATTTTCCTTCTTTAATAGCGACAGAAAGATAATTGGATGGTTATTTTTTGCCGGTATTAAGTGAAGGTTCGATTAGATTAGTTAGGTTAAGCCACTATATAGCTCATAGAACTTTTATAGCCATTTTTAAAGCCACCACAGGTTGGCCAACAGCCATGTTGGAATCAACTGAAAGGTTGAAGGATGGGGTTCAACGGATCTTTCCTGATAAAACTGAAGATGTGGGACCTGGATTTGAACCCGGATCATCTAAAGTAGTAAGTGAACGCTTTACCACGTGTCCATCCATAAGCAACAAAAGTAGAATTGTTATTAATTATAAAACATATTATATTGCACCCCTATCTTTTAATAATACTTTATCCAGGCATTAGGAATTGCATTTATACAGTTATATGCGTATTTTTAAATTCTTACTCTCATTGAGGGCCCTGCAACTTAATAGCGCCTCGGGACCGAGGAAAGATAAACATAGCACTGTCTACCGAACTTCTAATAGGATATTTTCTCTCTATCCTTATGATTCCTCATATTCTTTTCACTTCGTCCTTCATTTTCGGAGGGTTTAATCCTATGAATATACCCTCTAACTTTAAAAATCACAAATCCAAAATAAAACGCATTTTTGCGTTGATTTTATTTTGCAAACATTATTTACCATGGTAAATAAGGTGTAGACTGTGAAAGAATTATAAAAAAGGCTATGATATAATGGAATTTGGTGTAAGGCGAATGTTAGGTAGTCGAATAGAAAGGTGCTTAGTTTTCAACTTGGAGTAAATTGCTTTACAGATGGTTCAAATCTACGTGTAGCCATTCTCATCAGGGATTGATGTGAATTGGCGAAAGATCGATTAGGATTTTGGATAGCTTTCCTTTCAGTAATCGTTGGGTGAAAAGCTGCATAAAATAGAAAAACATTTATTATCTAAGATGCGGATGATCGATTTGTCAATTGATAAAAAGTTTGCCTTACTTCGCAATCATTCGATCTATTTGGATAATCCGGAATTGATTCCAAATTCCTCATCTCCAACTTTTTAAGAGATCCAATCTCTAAAGGAAATCTGTTTTCGCCAACTCACCAAACGGCCGAGTCCCTTCTTTCTTGTGTTATTTTATGATATTTCCAAAACAGCTAATAAAAAGGAAGTTATTACAAGTTGAGAAATAGCAATAAAATTGATTTACGGTATGATTGATAATACTACGATTGATGTGAATTGGTGAAAGACGATTAGGATTTTGAATAGCTTTCCCTTCAGTAATCATTGGGTGGAAAGCTGCATAAAATAGCAAAACATTTATTATCTAAGATGCGGATGATCGATTTGTCAATTGATAAAAAGTTTGCTTTACCTCGCAACCATTCGATCTATTTGGATAATCCGAGACTGATTCCAAACTCCTTATCTCCAACTTTTTAAGAGATCCAGTCTCTAAAGGATAACTATTTTCGGCAATTCATCAAACGGCCGAGTCCCTTCTTTTTCGTGTTATTTTATGATGCTTTCCAAAATAGCTAATTAAAAAGAAGTTATTACAAGTTGAGAAATAGCAATAAAATTGATTTACGGTATGATTGATAATACTAAATTATCTACATTTGCTACTCGTGTCACATACACATATATGATAACAGTAGCAGAAACGCAAGAACTATTCAAAGGAGAAAAATGTTTAACTTTCTGAAGCATACATGGAAAGTAATATTTGCCATTTCGATTCCTTTCGCTTTAATCCCACTTCTGATTATTTATGATTCCCAGGTAATTTAATTAAAGTCATATTTTTAAGCATTAAAATAATTCTGATAATATTGAAATACCTTAATTAAATAAATTCGTGTCACACACACATATATGATAACAGTTGCAGAACCGCAAGAACTATTCCAAGGAGAAAAATGTTTAACTTCCTGAAGCATACGTGGAAAGTAATATTTGCCATTTTGATTCCTTTCGCTTTAATCCCACTTCTGATTATATATGATTCCCAGGTAATTTAATTAAGTCATATTTTTAAGCATTAAAATAATTCTGATAATATTGAAATACCTTAATTAAATAAATATTTTATTCTATTCAAACTTAAGTTAAAAATTCCAAAATCTGCTTCAATAAATTTTTTCCTCATTATTAAAGTTAAACTTATAAATAAATCGATTCTAATGTAACTTTATTAAAAGTAAAGTTGCATTAGAATCGATTTATTGATAAGTTTTATATAGAAGTTTATTTTCTTATAAAGTTGTAAACTAAATATTTATATTTAAAAAATTTTTCTTGTGGATTTTGAATGTGCAGGAAACAAAGTGCGCCTATGTAATTCTATGGATGGCTTGTTATTTTATATTCGAACCAATTCCTACAGCAGTGACTTCGCTCTTTCCAATTGTTTTATTTCCTATGCTAGGAATTATGAACACTTCAGAAATTACTCCACTTTACTACAAAGTGAGTAATTTAGCCAAAAATATATTTTTTAACTCGTTTTGTTTCCAATAAATGATTTTTATAATAATATCATTTTTAGGATATAATAATGATGTTTTTAGGAAGTTTAATAGTAGCTGCAGCGATAGAACATAAAAAATATATTTTTTTTAACTCGTTTTGTTTCCAATAAATAATTTTTATAATATTTTTAGGATATAATAATGATGTTTTTAGGAAGTTTAATAGTAGCTGCAGCGATAGAACATTTTTTCTTCATTATTAAGGAAAACATAAATAAATCGATTCTAATGCATCTTCATTAAAAGTAAAGTTGCATTAGAATCGATTTATTTATAAGTTTTATATAGAAGTTTATTTTCTTATAAACTAAATATTTATATTTAAAAAATTTTTCTTATGGATTTTGAATGTGCAGGAAACAAAGTGCGCCTATGTAATTCTATGGATGGCTTGTTATTTTATATTCGAACCAATTCCTACAGCAGTGACTTCGCTCTTTCCAATTGTTTTATTTCCTATGCTAGGAATTATGAACACTTCAGAAATTACTCCACTTTACTACAAAGTGAGTAATTTAGCCAAAAATATATTTTTTAACTCGTTTTGTTTCCAATAAATGATTTTTATAATAATATCATTTTTAGGATATAATAATGATGTTTTTAGGAAGTTTAATAGTAGCTGCAGCGATAGAACATTGCAATTTGCATAGAAGAATTGCTTTAAAGGTTCTGTTAATTTTGGGAACTACTATACGTTGGTGAGAATTTTCAAATCAATAACAAATTAATTTAATATACATGTATGTATATAATGGATATTATTATAATTATCAAAATGTACATTGTTTTAAAAAATTATATAGAAAATGAAATCAAGAATTTTATATTCTTATCATAAATCTTTTTCTTTGCAAAGTACTTACAGATAATTATGAGGATTACTGAATAATCTTTATTTTTCGTGATTTATAATTAATTAGATAAGATAATCAATAGATAAAAATTATATCTTGTAGAAAAGCATAAAAAAATTATATTTTTTAAATAAATGTTCTATTTTTTCATACTTGTTTAATAATTAGAAATTTATAGATACTAAACTGAATTCAGAAAATTAAATTTTATTTTTTTTAACATTATTCAAATGTAATAATTAGATATTTGTAGATACTAAATTGAATTCAGAAAATTAAATATAATTTTTTTAACATTTGAATGCACTCTGCAATGTATAGGATATACACTGTACAGTTTACGATGTATATTCTATACATTGTATACTGTATATTTATATAATATTAATTTTGTAAGAGTAATGTTTATTTTTTGACCATTTTATTGACTACTGATGTAGGAAATTCAGTGAATTCGATGTAAAAAAAAAACTCAAAACAAAATTGTCTTTGTTTATAAACTTCAACTATTTCCTTCAAAGTTTTCCTCCAAAGGTTTTAAAATCGTATAAATAAAGTAGATTTAATGTTTGTCTAAATATAGCTATGGGAAAATTTTAAGCGAGACGATATTTGCAAAATAAATATTATACATAATAAACATCTTAGTAATACAATGTGAAAAGTTGTAGTTCATTTGTAACAAATAATCAAAGTACTTACAGATAATTATGAGGATTACTGAATAATCTTTATTTTTCGTGATTTATAATTAATTAGATAAGATAATCAATAGATAAAAATTATATCTTGTAGAAAAGCATAAAAAAATTATATTTTTTAAATAAATGTTCTATTTTTTCATACTTGTTTAATAATTAGAAATTTATAGATACTAAACTGAATTCAGAAAATTAAATTTTATTTTTTTTAACATTATTCAAATCATATATTGAATATATGATTTGAATGCACTCTGCAATGTATACGATATACATTGTACAGTTTACGATGTATATTCTATACATTGTATACTGTATATTTATATAATATTAATTTTGTAAGAGTAATGTTTATTTTTTGACCATTTTATTGACTACTGATGTAGGAAATTCAGTGAATTCGATGTAAAAAAAATCAAAACAAAATTGTCTTTGTTTAAAAACTTCAACTATTTCCTTCAAAGTTTTCCTCCAAAGGTTTTAAAATCGTATAAATAAAGTAGATTTTATGTTTATCTAAATATAGATATGGGAAAATTTTAAGCGAGACGATATTTGCAAAATAAATATTATACATAATAAACATCTTAGTAATACAATGTGAAAAGTTGTAGTTCATTTGTAACAAATAATATTTTACACTATGATGAATGCATCTAAAATTATAATGATGAGAAATAAAGAATACAGTGAAAATAAAAAGGTGATAAATGACAGCGATTATTATTTTTCAGTATAGATAAATTTTGATTATTCATTAGTTCTAAATTAAAAGAACAAGTTAGAAAAAAAAGGGATGTTATCGATCGACTTGGTACTATAAAGTGTCCCAATAATACAGTGGTTCTCAACTTTTCTATTGAAGAACAATTTTTTTAACATTTTAAAATTTTTTGTCTGTAGATTTACGAATTTTTAATAACAGATTATTATATTTATTCTTACTTAATACATTCAGATTACAGACACACTCGTCCATGGGATCATTAAATGGCGGCCCTTATTAAGTAAAAGCGGCACCTGCGGATTTTTTCTTTTTAGAGAAACTATAATTTTAATTTAAGTTTTATTTCTTAATTTTTTAATTATGAATAACGAAAAAAATTTTGGCTGTCGCAGAAATTCGAAGGTTAGATTTTTCTAACGATATCCTATTTTAGGAATCGGTACAATGGTTCGACTGCAAAAGAAATATCCAGCCAACCACGTTTCACTATTAATATATATTATTTATACAATTACATATAGTTCATTCGTAATTTTTCATGGCATACTGTCAAGGTTTGGCGGCACAGTGGTTGAGTACCACTTCAGTAATATAACAGTATCATCATCATAATCAACCATTATCAATCCACTTTCCAGTTCTTCCTGTATACAGCTTTTCTTCCAACACCTTGATACAAACCATTTGTAATGTAGTATCTTTCTTATTCGCTTTTTATCCCTTGGTATCCTCAGATTATAGACACTCGTACACCGATCATTAAATGGCGGCCGGCACTTATTAAATTATAGCGCCACCTGCGGATTTTGTCTTCTTACAGAAACTATAACTTTAATTTTTATTCCTTAATTTTTAAATTATAAATAACCACTTTGATACAAACCATTTGTAATGTAATCTCTTTCTTAGTCGCTTTCTGTTATCATTTATTCTTATATATCCAGCCCACTTACAGAAAACGTAACATTTGGGTAAGCAGTCAAACAAAAGTTATAGATGTAATCCAAGAGATAAGAAAGCAGAAATATAATATAAATTTCATTCAGGTCGGACAATATTTAGGCTAAATATCCCAAAAATAAGTGGATATTTTTTCTATTAATTCATCTACTATACGGAATTATTGATTTCTATCAGGTCAGTTTATCCTTAGTATGGTCTAATAACATGTATGAGTTTCGAATAACATCTATACTCGAGTTATTGTAATGACGCTGGAGTTCATCTACTATGCGCAACTATTGATTTCTATCAGGTCAGTTAATCCTTAGTATGATCTAATAACATGTATGAGTTTCGAATAACATCTATACTCGAGTTATTGTAATGACGCTGGTCAGGTATAAAGATGTTTAAATATTCTATTATTCTATTTTGGAGTGGATTTAGTCAATAATTAAAGTCACGAACTGACTATTGATTTCTATCAGGTCAGTTAATCCTTAGTATGGTCTAATAACATGTATGAGTTTCGAATAATATCTATACTCGAGTTATCGTAATGACGCTGGTCAGATATGAAGATCCTTAAATATTCTATTATTCTATTTTGGAGTGGATTTAGTCAATAATTAAAGTCACGAACTGCTTACAATTGTTAAAAGCAGAGTTAAGTATAAGTGTAATTGAATAAATATTAAAACTGAATGAAATAAAATTTAGGTTAATGGTTGGTTTTATTTTGACAACAATGTTCTTATCGATGTGGATGGTCAATATTTCTACTGTAGCACTTATGGTTCCAATTGTAGAAGTGATTGTAGATGAATTAGAAAAAGAAAATAAAGAGCAATATCAAGATAGTAAGTTATTTTACCTCGATTTATTGTTAAAAAATTTAAATGAATTACAAAAATATTTTTATTTTAATCCTGTTTACAGGCACAAACATGACTAATTGTCGGGATAAAGAAGACATAATGAATGGGTAAAGTATTTTTTAATAATGAAACATTTAAGTATGATTGTTTTTTGGGTGCATATCTTCCATCTTTATTTGTATTTTATGTGTGTGTTTGAGCCATGGTTTGAGCAGGTCAGTAATATGTTTGTGGGAATTTCTCTATGTGCTTGCTGCACTGTAATGCGTTTTCCTGTAAATTTCTGGAATTAGTTCCGATCTGGTCTTCTAAAATTTTTAGGAGTCACAAATCTTCAGATTTTTTTTTAAAGAAGTAACGATTACAGATACAAAACTGTTTTGATTACTTTTGGTATTTTGTATATACAGTGGATTCCGCTTAATTGAGACACGTTGGGACTAAGCCATTTTGGCCCAATTAAGCGGCTGTCCCAATTAAATAAAGTAAAAATAAATTCTTATATAAAATATGTAATTCGTAGGTAAATAAATAATAGATAAAAAATAATACAGGTATCTATTTTAATGCTTTATTAAAATAGGTACCTAATTATTAGCTTTTGTACCTATTTTAATGATTTATTAAAATAGGTACCTAATTATTAGTTAGCAATCTCCTCTGACTACCTATTTTAATGATTTGTTAAAATAGGTACCTAATTATTAGCTTTTTACTGACTTCGTCTTCAACACTGGGCCACTGATATTTACGCTTCGCCCGCTAACTATAGAAAACAATTGATAAATTACAAAAATATTTTTATTTTATTTACAGGCACAAACATGACTAATTGTCGGGATAAAGAAGACATAATGAATGGGTAAAGTATTTTTTAATAATGAAACATTTAAATATGACAGTTTCTTGGATGCATATCTTCCATCTTTATTTGTATTTTAATGTGTGTGTTTGAGCAGGTCAGTAATATGTTTGTGGGAGTTTCTCTATGTGCTTGTTGCACTGTAATGCATTTTCTTGCAACTTTCTGGAATTATTTCCGATCTGGTCTTCTAAAATTTTTAGGAAGAGTCACAAATCTTCAGATTTTTTTTAAAGAAGTAATGATTACAGATACAAAACTGTTTTGATTACTTTTGGTATTTTGTATATATTAACTAATTTTACGCATTCATAATAATGAGTGATGATAGAGAATTAATTGATAATAAATTTAAAATTTACTTAAAAGTTTTAATAGAGAATCAAGGTCAACTTCCAAAACTTGACTATCTTGCTGAATTTTATAAACAAATCATTAATAAGTTCAAAGCGTATTTTAAAAAATGTCTCAGCTTTAATGCCCGCTATTTTTAAGTGTTAATGGCTAAATGATTAATGGACAGAGCTTCGAGATGATCTTTAATGTTAGACATACTTATAGAAAATTCCATTAAATTCTAATAATTGTTCTGGATGAAACACATTAGTTATAGATCTGATAAACTTCGTAAAACGGATTAATGAAAAAGAAAAAATTAGTAAATAATTAAATCAGATCCTTAAGAACAACAATACGCTTTTACAATATGTCTCCGTTCTTTGAGATTTGTCCCAATTACGCGGCTGTCCCAGTTAACCGGTGTCCCAATTAAGCGGAATCCACTGTATTAACCAATTTTACGCATTCATAATAATGATAATAATTTTAAAATTTACTTAAAAGTTTTAATAGAGAATCAACTTCCAAAACTTGACTATTTTGCTGAATTTTATAAAAAAATCATTAATAAGTTCAAAGCGTATTTAAAAAAAAATGTCTCAGCTTTAATGCCCGCTATTTTTAAGTGTTAATGGCTGAATGATTAATGGACAGAGCTTCGAGATCATCTTTAATGTTAGACATACTTATAGAAAATTCCATTAAATTCTAATAATTGTTCAGACTGAAACACATTAGTCATAGATCTAATAAACTTCGCATTCCTTCGTAAAACAGATTAATGAAAAAGTAAAAAAAATTAGTAAATAATTAAATCAGATCCTTAAGAACAACAATACGCTTTTACAATATAAATTAAAATTAACTTATTAAATATTCTTCAAATAAATTTATCATTAAACATAACAGATCGTGTCTTAATAAGTTTTTATATAAAAGAGCATGATAATAATATATCATATATAGGTATACAGTATTATTCTGATAATAAGTTTTTGAATTACTATAATTTAAAGACACTGAAATTTTGAAATAAATTTATCATTAAACATAATAGATCGTGTCCTAATGAATTTTTATTTATAAGAGCATGATAATAATATATCATACAGTATTATTCTGATAATAAGTTTTTGAATTACTATAATTTAAAGACACTGAAATTTGAGAAAAATGTGCTCATAAATTTCCATAACATGAAATTTTGATGAAATTTTTAAAATGATTTTTATATGAAAACCATATTATCTTTATTACATATGAAAAATAAATAAATTTATCTCATAATTTATAATCGCTAAAATTTCTTCGTTCGATCATTGAACTTTAATCATATTTTCCTGCACAGTAATACAGTGCAAATATTTTACTTATTAAGAAAACTTTCCATTTAAAATTCTAAACACGATATATTGTATAGGAAATTATTTTATTAGTAATATGAATCTTTGATATTCGCATTACACAATAATAATTTTCTATAGCAGCCATTAACATTCCCTGGCCTGCTATAGAAAATAGCATCATTATACAGCATGCTAGCCATAGCTCTGCTGTATGGCTAGTGCAGAGCTACCTTGGCCTGCTATAGAAAATAGCATCATTACAGCATGCTAGCCATAGCTCTGCTGTATGGCTAGTGCAGAGCTATGGCTAGCATGCTGTATTCCTTATTTTCTCTAGTATTCCTTACCTCCTGTATTCCTTATCCTGCTCTATGGGAATCCCTTCCCTGTATGTAATGGTTCATACAGTACATCTTTAATTGCATGCATAAACCATATACAGTACAATTAAATTGCATCGATATTTAAAATTCATTAAAATTTTTATTCTGTTAGTTTAAGACTTACATAAATTTTTAATAATAAAAATAAATAAATAAATAAATTCTGCATAAAATAATCTAAAAATTTTAGTAAATACCTATTAAAAAATTACGAAAAATATCAATTGCCAATAAAAAATATGAACAATTTTTTTTAATTTGGATTTAATGCAGCAATTAAATATGTCTTTTGAAATATTTTAAGTGGCAATATTTTATGGACTTACATAAATTTTTAATAATAAAAATAAATAAAGAAATAAATTCTTCATAAAATAATCTAAAAATTTTAGTAAATACCTATTAAATTATGATAAATATCAATTTCCAATAAAAAATATGAACTTTTTTTTAATTTTGGATTTAATGCAGCAATTAGATATGTCTTTTGAAATATTTTAAGTGGCAATATTTTATTTCAATGATATAGAGATGGTGCATCTTATTTTTGTTTACTGATAAAATAATTAATATTCATGACCAAAAACTTTTATTATTCAAAATAGTTTACATGGAACCATATGCACAAAGTAATGTCAAAAATTAGTTAAGCAAAGTAAAAAAAGTAACAAAATAAACAATTTTTAAAAAATTGAAAAAAAATCACCTCATCCAACTATGTTGGGTGAGATGGCGCAGAACATCTATCTGACGTGTGAAAGTTTATTTACTTTACAGATGCCCATCGAATACAAACGTAAAGAAAGCTGCTCATAGCCATATTGAATGAGGAGCAGCTGATCTCAGCTATGCAGTCAGTAAGAGATGGCATTATAGGCATAAATCCTGTGTGGCAGTTCTCTGTATCACACTAAGGACAGGAGACTTAAAACTGGTAACACTAAGAAGAAAAGGTTAGGACCGTCATCGATATTAGGCCATGAAAATAAAAGAAAAATAATGGACATCAATCAAAAATAATGGACATCTCATTCAATTACTTTGAGGGGGATTCAGCTGCCACGTGTTCGATATTGATTGAATGCATGGTCTTAATTTAGGGTTAGAATACTGCTATAGACACTACATTACTCATACATAACAACAATCCCTCGTTCTGACCTTATATTTTTATTATAGAAGAACAATTGTAAATTTTGTAAGCATGCTGATATATATTATAATATGAATTATTTAATTGATTTAAATAAAGCAAATCAGCTTCCACGCTGTTCACACGAATGACAATTACTGTATACCGTAATCATTACAACAATGCCATCTTGGCTCCAGAATGTGAATATACTTAGCTGCCACTACCATCTCTCCTGATTTTACCCTGTATAATAATCATTTAAAGCAATTCCATCCAAATCGAAATTAAATATAATAAAATGTTTTGTTAAAATTATTTACACATAAAAATCATTATAGCATTTCCTTTGAATCCACCAATCAAAATATATTTCTAATGCTTACCACTTCTAGTCGGCTGGATGGCCGCTTGGTAAAGCGGTGTCTCGCCACCCTGGAGGATCCGGGTTCAAATCTGGGTCCTACACCTCCAGTTTTTCAGGAGGGGCTCGGCTCGATCTGTTGAACCCCATCCTTCAACCATCAGGTTAACCCCATCATGGATGTGGGTCAGTTTGTGTTGGATTCTATAAATGGCCGCCGCCAGATACAAAATATCCTATGAGGATATGGCAGCTTAACCAAACTAATCTAATCTTACCAATTCCAAATATTGTTATAAATTTTTAGATTAGACAATTACTGTATATCGTAATCATTACAACAATGCCATCTTGGCTCCAGAATGTGAATATACTTAGCTGCCACTACCATCTCTCCCGATTTTACCCTATATAATAATCATTTAAAGCAATTCCATTCAAATCGAAATTAAGTATAATAAAATGTTTTGTTAAAATTATTTACACATAAAAATCATTATAGCATTTCCTTTGAATTCAATCAAAATATATTTCTAATGCTTACCAATTCTAGTCGGCTGGATGGCCGCTTGGTAAAGCAGTATCTCGCTACTCTGGAGGATCCGGGTTCAAATCTGGGTCCTACACCTCCAGTTTTTCAGGAGGGGCTCGGGCTCGATCTGTTGAACCCCATCCTTCAACCATCCGGTTAACCCCATCATGGGTGTGGGTCAGTTTGTGTTGGATTCTATAAATGGCCGCCGCCAGATACAGAATATCCTATGAGGATAAGGCGGCTTAACCAAACTAATCTAATCTTACCAATTCCAAATATTGTTATAAATTTTTAGATTAGTGTCCCACACCTCCAGTTTTTCAGGAGGAGTCCGGGCTCGGTCCGTTGAACCCCATCCTTCAACCATCCGGTTAACCCCATTATGGGTGTGGGTCAGCCTGTGTTGGGTACTATAAATGGCCGCCGCCAGATACAGAATATCCCATGAGGATATGGCGTTAACCAAACTAATCATACCAATTCCAAATATTGTTATAAATTTTTGGATTTTTCTGTATATTTTATCTTATCTGAAAGTTACCAATGATTTTTTTATTATTCAGACTTAACCAAACTAATCTTACCAATTCCAAATATTGTTATAAATTTTTAGATTTTTCTGTATATTTTATCTTATCTGAAAGTTACCAATGATTTTTTTATTATTCAGATGTTCTGTATATTTTATCTTATCTGAAAGTTGCCAATGATTTTTTTATTATTCAGAATCGAAAAGAAATACCAAAATTTGAGAAAAGCTTTATTGTTAAACGTTGCCTATTCTTCGATATGCGGTGGTTTAGGTACACAAGTGGGTACTTCTCCAATATCTGTATATTTTATCTTATCTGAAAGTTGCCAATGATTTTTTTATTTTTCAGAATCGAAAAGAAATACCAAAATTTGAGAAAAGCTCTATTATTAACCGTTGCCTATTCTTCGATATGCGGTGGTTTAGGTACACAAGTGGGTACTTCTCCAAATTTAATCCTAGTAGGACTTTTAGAAGAGTAAGTTGAAATTCAATAATTAATTTTAGAATTATTCTACTGTTATTCTACTTATAATTAACTTGCAGTTTGTATCCAGAATGTAATCAAGTCAATTTTATAAACTGGATGATTTATAATATTCCTGGGATGTTGCTTAGCAGCGTAGCAGTTTTTTTCGTCATTCACATTATTTATGTTAGTTTTTCGTAAGATCAAATTTTCATATTAATTAATAGGCCTACATTTTTTTAAATATTTTTGATAAAATTATTGTTTTCTTTAGTGATGTTCCAAAAAATTCTGAAAGCTGCATAAAAGATATCATTCGGCAAAAATACCATGAGCTTGGTCAAATAAGGTAAGATCTAATTTATATTTAAAATATTTTTAATTAATTATTTTAATAAAGTGAATATGTGGCGTTATTTCTCGAGACTATGATTATGGACGAGCTCAAGATCATAAAATTATTTATAAAATTACAAATTGTTTTGTTTTTTCTTATTTAAATATGTCAATTTAGTATATTGACAATTTATATTATTTTTAATCTTGGATGTTATTTTGCAGCATATCTGTCTATTTGACATTCATATAATTTTATTATGTAAAATAGAATCATTACTTATTTTATTTATTTAAATAATTAATTAAACTTCATATTAATATTTCTAATATTTTATTAAAATCAATTTTGAGGCCATAAAAATTTGAATTATTGTATATAAATAAATTACAAGATATTTCATAATATTTGATTTTATAGTTAAATATTGTATTATGAAATCTATATAGGAAACATACCTTTTATTCACGAAAGTCTTTTTTAGAAATTATGCATAAATATTTACTGTTTTATTTTTAATTTAATTTTTATGTTTTATTTGTTTATAGTTTCCACGAAATGGCTGTATTAGTAGTGACGCTGATATTGATATTAAGTTGGATGTTTCGTGACCCTAATTTTATACAAGGTTGGGCTCCGATGTTATTTCCTAATGTGTTAGTATATTCTATTATTTATTCTTCCTCTTTCGGTTTTTACTTTGTTTAGTACCTTATCGAAATGAATCAGAATCTTTACTAAAATATATACAGTATTTTAATTAATATAAGATCTAATAATTTTCCTTACAATGTTTAAATAAAGATCTTCTCTTTCCGTTTGAAAATATGCAATAGTAAAGAAATAAATAAGTTTTAATTTTTTAGTTGCCAGATGTCCGTATTAAAGCATTGGCTTACCAACCTAGAGGATCCGGGTTCAAATCCGGGTCCCACATCTTCTGTTTTCAGGACGGGTCCCGGTCCGGACCGGGCCATTGAACCCTATCCTTCAACCATCCGGTTGACCCTATTATGGATGCTGGCCAGCCTGTGATGTGCTCTATAAATGGCCGCTGCCAGATACAGAATATCCTGTAAGGATATGGCAGCTTAATTAACTAATTAATATTTAAAAAATTAAATTTTAGTTAAAATATTATTTTTGTAAACTTTTAAAAATTGAAAGGATTTTAGGAATCATTTTGTTCATTTTTAACCATTCTTCATTAAGCTATGCAATGATAATTCATAAAAGAATATCAGCCGGATGGCCGCGAGGTAAAGCTGTGGCTTACCACCTGGAGGATCCGGATTCAAATCCGGGTGCCACACCTCCAGTTTTCAGGACGGGTCCGGGTCCGGACCATTAAACCTTATCTTTCAACCATCCATCAAGGATGTTGGCCAACCTGTGATGGTCTCTATAAGTGGCCTCCGCCAGATATATTATATTCCTCGTGCGATATGATGGCTTAAGTTAATATATTTAGCCTAATTCATAAAACAAAACAAATTCTTTTGAAACTTTTATTGGAGAGAAGTTAATAATGACCTTCATACAGTGCATTTTAAATTCAACACTCTCCATCACTGATGTACACTTAAAATGACGTCATAAAAACTCATCGGTGGGTGCGAAAGCGTATGTTTTTAAATTCAACCCTTGAGCATCAAGATGTCTGACTATTTGGATGTTATTCTGTCTTCCGCTGCTAATCAATTTTTTAATATCGACGTAGGAAATAATATCCGATTATTTTTTCAAATGCAAAAAAATATCTGCTGTAGAACTATCAGCAGACAGAGCATAAACTGATTCTCCAAAATCTTTAGATTTATTTTTCGTATGGAAGCAGTCATCTTAAAAATAGCATCAAAGTCTGTGCCCATCATTGTCAACCGAACAAATACTATGGTTGATGTGGTGAGTTAGTGTAGAATACATCAGTGAAATCACTGGTGAATTTACAAACAGTTTAACGAATACAGTTTACATCAATGATGGAAAGTGTAGAACTTATAAACGCACCCATACTTAAACATAATACCGTATTGCTTCGAATTTAAGCCGCAGTAGGATTTTAAAATTGGAAAATTTGAAAAAAATAAAAATGACTTTATAATAAGTATTAAAACTAAGAAACATTTTTATTTACTTAAATAGGTACTAATATATATATAATAAGCTATCTAATTTATTGAAAATCATCTTCAGATATACTATCACTTTCGTTTTTTTTTAAATAGCGCCAGGTATCTTCTCCCAAACATGTTCTAATCAATCTTTCAATCAATTCTGTTGTCATCCATGCATTCTTTTGTGCTCGAACCTTAGGAAAATTTTCCTTAGGTTCTGTTTTTTTGTTTAAAATAATAAAAGGTGGCAATTTGTTTCCATCAGGTTATAAACAGCATTATAGTAATTAGTGATTTTTCTTATAATTAAATTCGGTTATAAACAGCATTATATTAATTCGTGATTTTTCTTATAATTAAAATATGGCCAAATATGACGCGATTCTACAAACAAACAGCAACTGGATTAAATCAGAAAAATACGAACGGGGGACCACCAAATAAATTGTTATCAATGGTCGGGATACTATGCGCATGCTAATTTCGTATTCTGAGACAGGTCAAAACGCCAGCTCCCCTGCTCGAGAGGGCTATGCGCATGCAGGCTCATGTCGTATTCTGAGACTTTAGCCAAAGCTTTTCCCCTGCTCCACCTACGAGGGTACTACAGGGTACTTATGTCTGAGAGAATAATCTCGGCTTAATCATAGCCTGCAACTAGGGGTGCGGACTCGCCTGACCACCTCTCTGATCCAAAAGCGAACGAAATACGAATACGGCGGAATCGCTCAGGTTTGCCAGGCCTAGGGGTAAGAAGGCCGCATTCGTATCTCGTGCACTGTGTCGCCGAAGCGACCTTTAAAGGGCCGAGAATTGCCTCCGTCCACAAGGGAGCGGAACTATGCAATGATAATTCATAATAGAATGTCAGCCGGATGGCCGCATGGTAAAACTGTGGCTTACCACCTGGAGGATCCGGATTCAAATCCGGGTGCCACACCTCCAGTTTTCAGGACGGGTCCGGGTCCGGAGTGGGCCATTGAACCTTATCTTTCAACCATCCATCAAGGATGTTGGCCAACCTGTGATGGTCTCTATAAGTGGCCTCCACCAGATATATTATATTCCTCGTGCGATATGATGGCTTAAGTTAATATATTTAGCCTAATTCATAAAACAAATTCTTTTGAAACTTTTATTGGAGAGAAGTTAATAATGGCCTTCATACAATGTGTTTTAAATTCAACACTCTCCATCACTGATGTACATTTAAAATGACTCATAAAAACTCATCGGTGGGTGCTAAAGTGTATGTTTTTAAATTCAACCCTTGCACATCAAAATGGCTGACTATTTGGATGTTATTCTGTCTTCTGCTGCTAACCAATTTTTTAATACCGACGTAGAAAATAATATCTCATTATTTTTCAAATGCAAAAAAAAAGATATCTGCTGTAGAACTATCAACAGACAGAGCATAAATTGATTCTCCAATCTTTAGATTTATTTTTCGCATGGAAGCATCAAAGTGGCTTTGATGCTTCCATGCGAAAAATGGCGTCAAAGTCTGTGCCCACCATCGTCAACCAAATACTATGGTTGATATGGTGGATTAGTATTGAATGCACTAGTGACGTCACTGGTGAATTTACAAACAGTTTAACGAATATAGTTTATATCACTGATGGATAGTGTTGAATTTAAAAACTCACCCATACTTAAACATAATAATTAGACAATTAAAATGTCTCTCTCCAAATCTTTTTAGTATTCAAACCTTAAGATTTAATTTATATTTATAGTTCAAAATAAATATTTCAATATACTGCACTAAATAATTTTACACATAAAACTTATTAGAATTAAAAAATTTATGTTTTTTGTTATTAATTATTGCATATTATTAACGTTTATGTTGGTTTAATGTTTTAATAATTGTCTATATTTTAATATAGAAAAATCAGTAATACTACCCCAGCTATGGCAGCTGTCATTATGCTTTTTATAATCCCAGCCAATCCTTTTCAAGTAGACTGGAAGAAAAGACTTTTAAACTGGAAAATTGCGCAAAAGAAGGTTGCCTGGGGAATTCTGTTAATATTCGGAGGTGGTTTCGCCATAGCGGAAGGATCTCAGGTATTTAATGTTTTAAATAATTGTTAATTCTCTACTAAATTTAATTTTAATTAAATTATAATCTCAGAGATCCAAATTGTCCAACTGGCTCGCTATTCAATTAAAGCATTTGCCGTATCTACCACCAGCTGCAATTTTAAGCATTATTTGCATTATGACTGCGATTTTGACTGAAGCACTTAGCAATAGTTCTACATCTACTGTTCTGCTGCCAGTAGCGTATGAATTGGTATGTAATAAAGCAAATCATTTTGCATTAATTTTTAAATTATAATTATTAAAAATTCTGGATAATTTTCTTTAAAATATGACTTTTCGCTAATTAAAATTATAGTAAAGAAAATAAAACTTAAATTTTCACAATTTTAATATTATAGTTTATCATTAGTTGTGTAATTTTAAATATTTGGCCAAAAAAAATTATCAGGAAACTTAGTTCCTACATGGCTTTATCGAATACTTGCATCATTATTTATACGAGGTATTGTAATTTCTTTATTAATATATAATTTTTTACAATCTTTGAACATAGAATTAAGCCAAAATGCGTTAAAGTTGCTTTTGAACATTTATCATCTACATTTATAATAAATTTTTGGATAAGTCCTAGGCCTAAAAACATTTGTGGAAACTCTTATTAGACATAGTAGAGCGGTTGATTAATCAAGCGGTTATCTGGCCGATCGAAGGATACATTTATTTAATATTTCACGCATAATGCACGTAATTGTCAGATATCAAGTTATTAACTTTTTCACGGCGGAAATCCGGCCATATACAGAAGCCACTTCTGTTGCTTTATGTCTTAATGCTGATGTATCACCACCATCTTCTACTCTTTGATAATTTCAATTTTTCCATAATAATTCTGAACTTTGAAGCAAGAAAAGATAAAATAATGATTTATAAATATTATTTTATCACAAAACAGTTGCTAATTTATTTGTTTGTTAGATTAAGCCGCCATATCCTCATGGGGTATACCGTATCTGGTGGCGGCCACTTATACAACCCATCACAGGCTGCCCAACAGCCATGATGGGGTCTACCAGATTGGTTGAAGGATGGGGTTCAACGGCCGGACCCAGATCCCTCCTGAAAAACTGGAGGTGTGGGACCTGGATTTGAACCCGCATCCTCCAGGATGGTAAGCCAAAACTTTACCACGAACATCCTTCACCCATCTGATTGAAACCAATCAGATGGTTGAAGGATGGGGTTCAACGCCGGACCCAATCCCTCCTGAAAAACTGTAGGTGTGGGACCTGGATTTGAACCCGCATCCTCCAGGATGGTAAGCCAAAACTTTACCACGCAGCCATCCTGCCGACCGATTGTTAATTAATAGCTTTGGGTAGTTGATAGATAGTAACTATAATAGTACTTGAAAATACCTGAAAAAATATTCATTAGCTTCAGACAAATAAATTTTTATAAGCATTTCAGTAAAACTTTGAATATTTAATAAAAAAAATTTCCTAAATTAAGTCTAAATATCATTTTTAATTAACAAAAGCCGACTTAACAGCGATTAATATATAACTTATCAACTTGAAATTACTATTAGAATTTTTAAAATATCCGATTTCATTATATCGAAAGCATTATATATTTTTGTCGTCAATAATTTAATAAAGCTCCCAAATATACATTAAAATACACATTTTAATATATTTTTGTATTTTATTATAACATATTTTTGTATTTTTTGGTGATTATAATCAAATTTTAAGCGAATTTTACTTACGGCATATTAATTTAACCCAAAGCGATTTCAGACTGCTAATATGAATAAATTGTCATTATTAACAACTAAAAAAAATTAATAAAATGGTAATATAATTCGGAAAATATTTGGCAAGATTCTGCTTTTCACGGAATCTGAGATTTTTGCATAATATTTTTAGTCATATTATTGGTAGTAAATCGATATATAAATCAATCGAAAAAACGGAACCGATAAGTAGCTATATTAAAAAGTACTTATCACAACGAAGTATCGACACCTGTGTGCGACACCATCTTGAAAGAAAGTGTCTTGCGCGACACTTTCAAGATGTTAAATTTTACGAATTCGTGTTATAGAAGAGCGCACCATCTTGAAAGAAACAGTGTCTTGCGCGACACTTTCAAGATGTTAAATTTTACGAATTCGTGTTATAGAAGAGCGATTTCGTTATATGAATTCGTGTTATAGGAGATCGTTATACAGGTGTTTACTGTAATACATCTTGGAGGTGTCGCGCAAGAATTATATTCAAACTCCTTGGCAAGAACACTTTCAAGATGATTAATTTAACATTTCGATGCAAATATGTATTATATGTTATTGTATATATAATATATGAATCCATAAATTGCATAAGTAACTTATGGAATTCAGCATAAAATCATAACCCGTATAATCGTAAGAATAATTCGCGGCATATTTTTGGCTTTTTAAAACAAGGTGTAAAATTAAAGCAGGTTTTCGTCATTACGATGGTCACGTGACGTTTTACTTCTCGTTCAATATGGCAGTGGTACATGATTCGTTTATCAATTCTGAGTTAAATTTTTCGAAATATCTTTTATTCGGTGTCGCTTTCGTCCACGATCTATTATAATTTTTGACCAGTTTGATGAGATCTATCGAATGATATCACAATTCCGTGTAAAACAGAATCCAGCCAAATATTTAATCAGCAGATTATTACTTGGGGTTTATATTATATATAATAAAAAATACAATAATAATATTAATCTAAACATCTGGAAAAGGAGACCTATTTGACTTAGCTTTTCTTTCTAATTTATCTTTAATCTTGTCAATCACATTTTGCCAGGATTTTTTTTACAAATATAATCCCCGCTAACGGCCACATTCTCCTATACACAAAAATTATTATTTCAGGCTAATGTGATCGGTGTACATCCATTATATTTAATGATGCCCTTAGCCTTATGCGCTTCATTCGCATTCATGTTACCAGTTGGAAGTCCATCCTGTGCTATTGTTTATGATACCGGCAATATGAAAGTTATTGATTTGGTAGGTATAATTTAATATTACTTATTATCATTAAATATTAATGCATGATTAATTACTTTAGTACCATTTCCACAGATGAAACCTGGAATATTTCTCAAGATTATATGTTGCGCGATACAAGTGGTATCTATAAACACTTTTGGTTACTACATCTTCGATCTGCGAGTACCGGCCATTAATCGCACAGAATTTTCTTCTTATCTTATGAATTCCACCAAATAAATAATAATATATAGTGCTTCTTTACAATACAGTAATACCCCGGAGTTACGTAATAGGTAGGAGCGGGAAGTATAACTTAAGTAGAAAATTACGCAAAACGGGGTACCTACAGATTCCCAAATCTAATTTCAGGTACATATGTATTAGGTTCTTAACTGGCTCTTTATTATCCAAGAAAACAAAAAAATTATAAAAGTTTATAATATGTAGTTGTAATTAAGGAATCATCATCAACAAATCAGCAAATGAAATACCGTACCTGTACCGCGTATAAAAAGTTTGTACGGACATGTTTCATGTGCAGACACGTAACACGTCGACTCGTGTGACGTGTCTGCACATGAAACAAGTTCGTGCAAGTGCAGACCTGCTCGTCACGATTAATGCGTCGTGTGGGTGCGGGAGTGGGCGAGAGGGCAGGATGAAAAGTTACGTATCTCCGAATTTACGTTAAATCCAGTTTACGTAAGTCGAGGTATTACTGTATTTTAAAACTTTTATTAATATAAAAGCCAAATTACGAGGTGAGGCAAAAGTAACGGCCTTTTTTATTTAGTAACTTTTATTGCACAAAAATTTATTACAGTAGTTAAGAAACAAACACTGATTTAATAAAAATAAATTGTAGTAGTTTAGGAAAATTATTAAGTATTGCTCCATCAAAACAACGTGATTCATTATGATTAAAAATTTAATTAACATGTTCAAACTGCTCCCCTTCGTGTTCAGTACAACACTGAACCCTACCAGCAACACTTCTAAAAACCTTTTGACACATTTCCACGCTAATTACAGAAAATTTATCCGAAATTGCTTGTTTTAATTCAGGAATTCTTTTCGGTTTAAGGCTGTAAACAAGATTTTTCAATACACCCCACAAGAGAAAGTCGGGTGCTGTTAGGTCTGGCGATCGTAATGGCCTCTCAATTGCTCTACGTCGTCTTATCCATCTCCCCTCAAAATGAAGATTTAACCATTCCCGAACGTTTAACCCATAGTGGGGCGGCGCGCCATCCTGTTGAAAGTAAATGTCATTTTGATTTTCAACTCTAGGCCAGAATTCAGGATATGCAAATAATTATCTTGATTAACAGTACTCATCAAAGAATATCGGTCCTATTATTCCCATGGAAGAAATGGCGGCCCAAACTATAACTCTTTGTAGGTTAACATCTTTTTTCAAAATAACATGTGGGTTAACATCGCTCCAGTTAAAAAAGGGCGTTACTTTTACCGCATCCTGTATTTCCAAAATAAAGTAAATTATAATTGAAAACGTGCATGTTTTCATTTTAATTAAAATAAAAAAATTATATTTCGGAAATTTAAAGAAAAAAATTAATATTTAAAAATGAAGATTAAGAAGCAATTGGTCAGATATTGTCTGTTAATGATGTCATTATTTTTTTTTGAGGTTTAGTGGCTGCCATTGTGGGTGTTGATGATGTCATTATTTTAGTTAAGTCACAGATACAGTAGCAGTTGTCAGAATATAGTTATGATTCAATAAAATAAATCCTATAGTGCAAAATGTGCACATGTGTATTATATTCTTATATAATTATATAATATTTTCGATATCCAGTACTTTTCATTCAAACACCGAAAACTTCAAAAAGAAGAAAATTATAAATTTTTACATGCAAGATTTCTGATGTTTCGGAAAAAAAAGTGATATTATTCTATTGATAAAATCCATTAAATGATCAGGAAACAATGAACACAATAAATATATTCCTTTATGATTCGCGATTAGTGTAAGATGTTCAAACTGATTTTAGTGATTTCAATATATGAAAATATGGATTATTCAGAATTGTCCAGTGGCGGCTCGTGACTTGAAATCATGGAGTGCTGCAACTTTCGAAATATGCATACACACTGTAAATACCACAGAGTATAATAACCAGAGAGGAAGGTGAACCACGTGATTGGAAACTCTACGTCATAATTCTACATCAGCGCCCCAAACCCAGTCGTCATGAAATGGATTTTTTAATATAAATATTTCATGTATATTAATTATACATAGTTAATTTAAAAAATTATTGCACAATAAAATGAGAAATTAAGTATGAATTACAGTATTATCACTCACTGTCATGTGATATGGTAACTGGTATGGCCGGGTCCTGTCAACTAATGTATTAGTAGTGCATTATTTTTTGGTTTTAGTGGTTTCGTTTCTTATTTTTGTGATTTAATT
>AYEL01080223.1:0-51567 GCA_000484575.1 Olivierus martensii
TTGAACTAATGCTTAATAAAATATATAGTAAATAAATTTGCAAGATAAGCTATTATTACACAATATGCTGTTATACTGTATAAAGTATTATAAGATTAGATCACAACAGTATATTTCCGCTCATTTATATGAGCGGGTAATTTCTAGTTAGATATAATACAATAATGTGGCCCGCGGGTCGGATATTGCCCACCCCTAGTCTAGAATTTCCAGATTCTTTTTAATATCAAACGTTATATATTCGAGATACTCAATATTTTTTCCAATCTACTAATCAATTCGGAAATAAAATTGAATTATATTCTGCATATAATAAGAAGAATATTAAACGCTAAAACAATAATAATTTTGAATATACAGTCAAGCCTCTTTAAGCCGCCACCATCGGTTCGAAGGTCCTCTCTGGCGGTAAAGGAGGGTGGCGGTTTATGGAGGGTTTATGGTAACATGTGAGAAAACATGTATAGACTAGAATGACATTGTTTCATTTGATTAGATATATATCTAATCTGTGACCCAGGTCGTCAAATTCCCGTGACTCAATTGACTTATTCTAATCACGTGAATCAGAAAAAGTTTCCACAGACAGTATAGGAGCCTTCCTCTCTGGTTATTATACTCTGTGGTAAATACAGTGTATACGCATTTGGATAAAATAACAAAATTATGGTAAAAATAAAAAATTAAAAAATATTGTTTATTATTGATAAATATTATACAATTTAGTATAATTCAAAATTTTATGTCTTTAATTGTGATGTTCAATTATTTAGAGCAGGCAATAGGGGCCGGCAATCCGGACATTTGTCCGAGGCGCCAAATTTAAATGGCGGCATTTTGGTTGTGAAGGTGACAAAATATTTTAAGTTAAATACTTAAAATCGACAAATTGAAATTTCGATTAATTTTCTTTGGCTAAAATTACCACACAATTTACATGTTTTTTGCCTAAAAGCTAAAAAATATTTGCAATTCTTAATTCTGAAGAAACAACCATAAAACGCAATTTACATGTTTTTTGCCTAAAAAATATTTGCAATTCTTAATTTTGAAGAAAACAACCATAAAAGAGCGGCGTGTTTAATTAAATAACAAAAAAGGCTACGTATCTAAAGGACGTGACACACTGAACGCGACGCGACGCGAAGCGAAGTGTAAGAAAGCAACTTCGCGCGGTTACGCGCGTATAGTGTCACGGCCCACTATACACTGTACACTGTAATGAAGTCCATTAAAATATTACAAATAATATGGATAAAATATCAATTAAATGGATAAATAAATGCAAATAAACAAAACAATAAACAATAATTGAATTTAAATAAAAGAAATATATATAAAATTGTATAAATAGTTACTCATAAGAATTTGATTCATTATAATTATGTATTTTAGTTTTTTTATTACATAAAAATTTTAATAAAATCGTAATAATTTATATATTGTAAATACCCTTTATTAATGTTATTTACATATAAATTTTTATAATTTATTTATTTTTAATACATAAATTAATACCACTGTATTCATTAATTAAGAATTTTACAATGAATGCATCAAAAATAATGCGCAATATGGATTTAACCAAATAATCCAATGTTTAATACTAATTTAACATTATGAAAGTCTTGTCATAGAATTTATTATTATGAAAGAGTAACACCCAGCAGCAGATATCTTCCGAAGACTGCGATGTAGATGATGATACTATAGAAAATCCATTAACCATGGGAACACTGATGTTACTGATACCATACAGTAATCAGTCAATCATTGCAACAGTTAAATAAAATTTAAAAAGCTCATTACCAAGATCAGTTTTGCTGAAAAATTGCATCGAAATTTGTAGGCGAATTACATGAAATTATGAAGAATAGCTTTTTTTAATTCTTGATATTTATATTGTTTAATCAATCGATTTGTTGCAGCTAAACGTAAAAAAAGGTACTAAGGTTTTTTTATGACCATTGCTTCATCAGTAATTAATAGAAATTGCTGGATTTCTGCTAAATGGTGTAAAAAAGTGATGAGGTGCAAAACGAGTGTATCGTGTCAGTAAGCGGAAACAAAACCTAAACCCATAACATTTACGAATGCATTTTTGAAATGCTTAGAAATGCGTAATGATTAACAATCTTAATGCAAACTGAGACGTTAATGCGGAATGTTAAACTCAAATGTAGATAAAACTTTCTTGTTTACTTCGTTACCAATATTCTTTGGTGAAGTATTTTATTATTTTCCATAATTCGTATCTGATATTGCTCGTATGTTCTTTACTGAAAATTAAATACCAACATCTGGCGGATTAAGGTAGACACAAACCAGTGACACCTGTTTATCAACACCCGATTCTCCCCTACCGGAGGAAGGAATAAACACTGAACTGTACATTTCGACACTAACAGTGACTGAATACAAGCAGTGGCGAATTTATGCATAGGAACAAGAGGTGCGCGCCTAGGGCCTCATAAATCAAGGGGGTCTCAAAATTCAGTTCTCACAATAAAACAATTTATTTTATTTAATTATTATTTTTTCATAAAAAAATAATTAATAATTTGACATTACAGTATTCCCTAAATTAAATTGATAAATGAATAATGCCAGCTATGACATGTTTTGTGAGAGGCAACTCTAGCAGTCATCTTCCTAATGATGGAATAAAAATTACGCAAAAAATTATCCAGGCCAATACTGATAGTAAAAGATAAATATTTTGAATATAAATATAAATGAAGCTCTCCCAATTATTAGCAAAACACTTCATCATAATATTTATATAAGCTGGTTGCAAAGTACAACAGTTGAATCATGCGCATAAAATAATCTATATTAATATGATGACTTGACCCTATAACTTATTTATTGCTTGGCCTAAGAAAGTAGTTGTGGTCAATGGCTATCAGAGAGGAGGGCAAGAGGGGCAGCTGCCGCGAGCCTCAATTTATAACTCAATATGTTAGAAAAAACATATTTGTACAGTTTTTATACTGTTCGAGCTTAAATGTTTGTCAAAATCTAATGTTTTTTATCAATGTTTCCCTTTTTTGTACACTTATCAATGTATATTTGTCTTTTTTCATCAATAATTCCATCACTATATAAAAGTTATGATATTTATTATTTAAAAATTTTGTATGTAATACCATTTTATTATAATTAATTTTATAACAATATACTGATGGGAGAAAGTCGATAAAATAAATTCAATTTTAGAAATGCTTGGCGGGCCGCATAAACATGTTTAACGGGCCGTTTTGGAGAATAGAATGCACAAAATTTTCTTATCCAGCATGATATAAAAAGCATTGAAAAAATGCTGATGTCATAACTGTGGCCCTTTCGTGGATCCCTTTTCGAAAATGGGGTTGCTTCTGTGGCATTCAAAACCGTCCCTGGGATGACTGAGTAGGATCCACATGTAATCTTTGGAATGACTGAGTAAATCTAAGGTGAGATAAATTCTCCAGATAACATAGGGCCATCTGGAGAACTTACCTGACATACAACTCGTTCCATGTGGTTTTTGTGATGAGAGAGAAAAACTTTGAGAAATTAAAAATATTCGGACAATTTGACAATTTATTAATTATAATTAACTAAAGATTTCTTCGCAATTTTTTAAAAACTTAACTTTTATTAAGATTCTTATTTTTTATATCTTTTTTCATCAATAATTCCATCACTATATAAAAGTTATGATATTTATTATTTAAAAATTTATGAGATTTTTAATGTGGAAGAAATTCCGGTGGAAGCAACTTTAAATTAAATAAATAAAGAAAGCAATACAATACTGTAAATACAGTATTGTATTACTATATTGCATATAAATATATGCAATATAGTATTTAGTTTGAGGTCCTACTTAGCAAACTGTTGATTTTATAAAATATAAAGTTGTATAAAATGCTTTTCATATTTTTCTGATTATATTTTGAATCACGTAAACAGATGATACACTTAAAAATTCAATTAAAGTTTAATTATTATGTAATTAGAATATTTTTACGGTATTCAGTAAAGATGTTTCTCATAAAGTGTAATCTCGCATTGCAATTGCACAGCTTAAATTATTTAAAAATAGCGTACATTCAAAGTTTTGAAGATATTATCTTAAAAGAATTTACCTCAGAATTTTGAATATTAGCTATTTTTTAAAGGAATGTAGTAGATAGGTGATTTTAAAATTTGATTTTATGGTTTCTTTTAACAGTAGAACACTCTTAGTTAATTTCATCGAAATCCATCGATCCGTTCAAAAATTATAAATGGAGATCCATAAAGACATTCATATGCTGATGAAATAAGCCCATTTTCTTAAAAAAATCATCATTAAAGTTATTCTGCATATTTCAACTAACTAAACTAGATTGGGACTGATATGTATACAGTGAAAATTATCTTGTATCAAAAGATATTTCTGGAATTAGTCACCTATTTTCGTACATAGTCGCTATTTTGGAATGATGAGGAGTTTAAATTAAAATGTGTTATCAAACTGTTCGAAGTTAAAGTAATCTATTTGATATTTTACGTACTGATTTCTTTTCACTTCCATAATGAGAAAAACCTGTAGTTTGAATGTTCGAGTTGCTTAGAACAGTAGAAAAAATCTCTCATTATGGTTTGAAGTACTAGAAAGCAATATAAAACATATATAAGGTAAACATTTAACCAATAGAAAGCAATATAAAAGAATGGCGAATATATTTCACCTGTTGCAACATTTATTTGTTACACCATGGCTGGAAACGTTATCTCTTTTTCAGGAAATTTCGAATAAATTTTAAGAAATTTTAAACTTTTTTCAGGAAAAACTATTTATCTTAATCATTTAAGTTTTATTTAAGAATAATTTCTAAAATTAATAAAAAAAATTTTAAAATATAAATGAATTAACAATAAGACATCATTAAACTTTTGTTATTAATTATATACATATATAGAGAGCAAATTGGCAATAATTGTTTATTTATTTTGAAAAATATAATATTGTTAATTTTAGTCTACGGATTTAGGGACTAATTTTTCCTATAAGTTTATATTTAAATAAAAATATACTGTAGTATTTAATTTAGGGAAGGTCACTAGTGTGTTTTACCTGATTGTTCTACTATATATTTCAATCTTTTTCTCTTCAGTATATAGAGTGGGATAGATGGTCAGTGGCTGTTCAGATTTGGTTCCAGACCTGTAAAGGCTTTAGGTTTAGGGCCAAACTTGAACGTCATCATGAAACTATGTGTCACTCCTAAAAGCTGGGTATTTGTGCTTTCTGATATTGCTAAGGTTTGTTACCCTGGTTCTATGTGAAATGCATATACTTGTATGGGTTCATGAACAAACTTCATTGATAACACTTAAGTGGGTTGATCGGAATGACTACGTGTAAACATTTCAACTGTCCATCAAGTTCTCCTCAGGATTCATTTCGGGGTCCTACTCTAGGATACGAAGGTCCAAGCTTACTCCAACTGCCTTACTTTAGAGTCCCTAGGTATATTGAGTACCGCATTCCTTTGCGTCACCATATGCCGCTAAATCGGCCATTTTATATCCTGTTAGATAGGGAGTTATCATTGCGTTCATAGGCTTTCTGGTTATTTTTTAAGAATATGCCTTGTTAAAGAGCTGTAACTGTTCTAATCGAACAGAAAACGGTCATAGATTCTGTCCTTTGCTTTAAGGAAAAAAAAATTAGAGATAAAAAGTGATTACAAAATATTAGAAAGAAAACTTTTCCAAATACGATCTTCGTTTGCCAGGTAAGCAATTGCTGTATTTATAAATTAGAAAAGAAATATGGTATTATGGTGTACATTCCATAAAGTTATCCGTGATTATCGATCAGCAGGAGGATATAAAATGGCGGCAGAATGCGATACTATATATGTCTAGGGATTCTATTTTACTTTAACGCTTAGCGCCATCTCGTATCAATGGAAAAAACTAAAATTATGAAATACAGCAAATGTATAGAGCAGAGGTGACGAACTTTTTTAAGATTGCGTGATGGTTAGAAAATCATGCGTGCTCAAAAAATTTTCCAGCGTGCCATAAGTTCGCCATCCCTGGTATATATAACCTCATCATTCATCATTTTCTCATCTTCATTACAGAATAACTTCAGAAGCTCGAATTTCCGCTATTTTTAAACAGATAAATCAATGTTTACATAAAATTCGCCTTTAATGACATGATTATCCTTTTAAATTTTATCAAAATCAATCAAATAATTGAAAAGTTATTAGGGAGAAACCTTTGCAATTTGAACATCCACAATTTTTAATTGTTATCTAAAGAATTAAATGATGCAATATTAAAATGGCATTTAACGATAGAACATCGTTATTAAATTTCACGAAAATCTACTGATTAGTTACTGTACTTATTAGTGGGGATGGAGACATACGATAGTGATCTCACAAGATTTCTTTAGACAGTATTGATAGATTAAAAATAGCCTTCTAACAATGACGAACATTTAATGGAACTTTATTTTGATCTAATGGTAAGTAACAACCTGAGAAAAATTAAAAAATTTCATGCAAATGTTTAATATTAAATTTCTATCTTTAACATTTAGCCAATTAAGTGTATGTACTTATCGTAGTTTTGATCTACTTACTTTTATTAAAATTCACTCTTCTTTATTGATGATACTTTGTCTAGTAACACGTTTTCACTCACATTAAATCAGCTTTTAATAAATTGTTTCTCGTTTATATAGTTACTAAGAAAAAAAAATTATTAAGAAATTATATTAATTATTTAATTTAAAAATAAATTAATAAGAAAACAATTGGTATTACTCAAATAAAATTTGCTTTTGCAAAGAAATTATAACCATTCATCATACTGTAAACTACCCCTTTCACGGCGGTGCAGCCCCACCCCACAGGAGATGAAACTGGGTGAAGCCAACGCCACCTGGTGAAGCCCACCGGGGAGATGAAACCGGGCCCCGAGTGCCCGGGCCCGTTGGGGTAGGCCCACGGGCCCCACCCGACGGGGGTTTTTGATCCCTGGTGAGTGCAGGCCGTGGGAGTTTCATGTCCCCACGGGCTGTGGGCTCACCGGGGAGATGAAATCGGGTCCCACGGGCCTGAGGGTTTTTGATTCCTGGTGAGTGCAGGCCGTGGGGGTTTCATGTCCCCACGGGCTGTGGGCTCACCGGGGAGATGAAATCGGGTCCCACGGGCCTGGAGCCCATTGGGGGTGGGCCCCACGGGCCCAACCGTGAAGTGGGGTCGTTGGGGGCACGGCGCCCGAGGAACCCGATTTCAAATGTGTAGAATTGCACGGTGGCCCGTGCAATTACTACACATTTGAACTAATGCTTAATAAAATATATAGTAAATAAATTTGCAAGATAAGCTATCATTATACAATATGCTGTTATAGTCGGCCGGATTGGCCGCGTGGAAACGCTTCGGCTTTCCACTCTGGAGGACCCGGGTTCGAGTCTCGGGTCCCACCCCTTGAAAATATTTATCATGGGGTCCGGGCCCGGCCCGTCGATCCCCGTCCTACACAATCTGGCTGACCCCTCCGCAGGGGTGGGCAGCCTGTGGAAGGGCTTGTTTCGCCCCGCCACTTAGTACTCTGAGTGGAAAGTGGCGTCATCTGTTGACAAAAAAAAAATATGCTGTTATATAAAGCTGTTATGTAATGATTAGATCACAATAGTATATTTCCGCTCATTTTTATGAGCGGGGAATTTCTTATATATATTAATAGTCAAACGTGGCTGGCTGACTGGATATCCCTTTTTCAGTCGAACCACTGTACCGATTTCTATAAGTTTGGTATCGTTAGAAACGTCTAATTTTCTGATGTCTGCGACAGCCAAAATTATTTGTTGTTGTTAATAATTTGCAAATTAAAGAATAAAAATTAAATTGAAAATGTAGTTCCTCTAAAAAGACAAAGTCCGCAGATGGCGCTGTACCGTAATAATGGAAGCGTCTTTACGATTCCCTGGATGATGATTGGATTCCCTACACGAGTTCGGAGGTGTATTTTGTCGTTATATACAGAATTATTAGATTTAATCACATATTTCCGCTCATTTATATGAGCGGGTAATATTTCTAGTATACAGTATTTGTATTCCCCAGAGAATTTTGTAAGTTACTGTTTTAAAGTTCATAGAAAATATAGTAGTACCTCGCAATTCGACGTCCCGCAATTCAACAGATAAGTTTCGCAAGATGGTTCACGTGCGTGAATAAATGTGTGATGTCATTTGTTATTTATCAGTTGTTGTTGGGCTGCTCTTAGAAAATATAGTAGTACCTCGCAATTCGACGTCCCGGAATTCAACAGATAAGTTTCGCAAGATGGTGCACGTGCGTGAATAAATGTGTGATGTCATTTGTTATTTATCAGTTGTTGGGCTGCTCTGGCGTTTTTACATGTTTAGTTTTAATTTTCAATTCTGCATTTTTCAGAAAGTAAAAAATTTATGCATCCATAATTATTATTATTTTCTTGGTTGAAATTTAGGAGATGGGTTCAAAGAGAAGTGAACAGAAGAATAATTACGAAAGAAGTAAACTTGATTGAGCCTAGAGAAGAAGAAAGAAATTGCAGATAAAATGCAGAAAGGTAGAATAATAATAGATGTAACTCAAGACTATGGAGTTCCTAGGATAACTTGGCTTTGAACAGAGAGAGATTATGGGTGCTACAGTATCTGATGGAAAACAAAACATTTCTGCAAGAATAAATCTTTAATCAATGAAGAGTTGGAGAAAGTGCTTTTCACTGGAATTAGATAAAGGCAGATGAAGGAAGATCTAGTAACTCAGACGATGATTTGAGGTTAGATTAATTTTCGAAGAATTGCAGAAAACTCCAGGATGTACCTTAGATCAATTGAGAAATTTAAACTGTATAATTAATTTTAATCATTTCATTATATACAGTTTATACCTGACGAGAAAATCCAGAAAAACCGAAAAAAGTGGCCGTCGTTTTTTGCCATTTTTCGTGCGAAAAATACCTCTCAGGAATCCGAAATTAGAATATTCAGATGGAGCCTGATCAGGGCTTCAATTTGGTGCATAAATTACCTCTGTAGGCCGCACGGTTGCAGAGATAATCGCGACTGTATTTTGTCTGTGCGTGTGTAAACAATATATATTAATTTACTTTCTGTGAAGTTAACACAGTACTGTCCGACCAGCTTAGCCGCGACCATCAACGCAAGTACGCGTGCGATAACTGAACGAGTCCAGTGACAAAATAAGGATGACAGCTTCGCACATGATGTTTTAAAACGAAAGATAACTGAAGTTGAATGGAAGTTTATTGTTATGTTGAATGCAAAATAATTAGTTTTGACGTTGGAAACAGTATATTTAACAGAACTTAATATTAATTCAATAATTCCCACCCGTCAATATACCGACTGCGACTCTCCCTTTCGCGTTTGGCATTCCCATCCGTCATTATACCGACTGCGACTCTCCCTTTCGCGTTTGGTCCCACCCGTTATTATACCGACTGCGACTCTCCCTTTCGCGTTTGGACTCTACCTTAGCTAAGCGTGGCTATCGTGAACGGACAATAATTTGATTGATATTTATTTGCTACTAAATTCTACACCTTAGCTAGGCACGTCTTTCGTGGACAGACATTTCTCCGTATTTTCGAATTTTGCTAAAGCTAGCTAGGTTGACACGATCAGAGTACACTCGGTCGGAGACAAACTTAGTCCAAGTTTTAAGTTCGTTTACTTACACGATCCAAGTGCTTTGAGGTGAAATGGCAATTTGCTGTAAATGATATATTATTGCAGAAGCTAAACAGTCACATTAATAAACAGATTAGACGGAAGAAGTTATGAAGTTGATCCATTCACGAGTCCATAACTTCCTTTTAATAATTGCTCAGGCGTGAGCAATTAGGCGCCTCTTCCAATTTTTTTGCTTCAGGTGGAAAGTGAAGGTAAAAATACATTCAAAACTACCTACGATTTACTAATTTTCAGTTTGATGAACTTTTAAGACGCGTTAATTCTAAAATTCCAAACATGAGAGCTTCGCGCTACTTACGCGATCGTTGTTTACTGCTTTCCGCCATCTTAACTTCCAATCGGCTGCTACTCGGTCCGAGTAGTTTGGTTGCAGTCCGAGTTTACTCGATTCGGATGAAAAGGTCCGAATGGATGCGCGCGCATCATCCAAGTGAACTCGATCCGAGTGTGCTCTGATCGTATCAACCTAGCTTAAGGGTGCTTCTAGGTGGCAAACAATTTGATGACCGTGCTGAACAAGCGCTTACCTATACTTGATAGCATCGGAAGTATTAAGTCTACGGGATCCTAGACTTAAAATACTTACTTCCAATGCTGTCGTATAGCAAATGTCATCGCTTAAACAGCTCACACTAACTCAGTGGTTCCCAGCGTGGTCGGTACTGCTCACCGGTGGGGTTGAAGAGATCTAAGGGAGCTTTTCTGGTCCAAGGCAAATTTAGGGGGCGTTGAGGACCAACCGCCGCCCCTCTGGGCAATACTCGCAAGGATGCGCTTAAGTTTGATTAATACTAAAAATCATCGAACGATATTTTAACAAATAGTTCTGTCTTTTAAGCAAGATCAGTCCGTATTAAAAGTAGATATTAGCACATTATAGCTTTGTTCTTAATACCTTATTGACTTGTACACGAACGAATCGCAGCATGGTGTGGGGTGTGGGTGGGGGGTGTGTGTGTGTGTGTGTGTGTGTGTGTGTGTGTCTCGACTTTTTTTAAATCTGGAAAAAAAAATTAGTTTTCCTAATTTGTTAGATCGTTCCTGATGCATTCAAAATTTTACAGGTCATAGGTCAGTTTGTAAAACACTCACCTATGGCATTCACAAATTGATAAGTCGAGTTTTTTGTAGACGATTTTTTTAAAAGTCAAGACTTTTTTCATTAGCACCAACCGGTTGCCTACGGTTGATAATGTTGCGGCCCGCTTAATATAGCAAACAAATGCATGCAGCCCGGAGAAAAATTTTTATTCAAATCGGATAAATACCTGTTTTTCTGCTAACGAAACAATTTGTATTATTCTTTCACATTTCATTTTAAAACAAACGATAAAAGAATTTAAAATAAATTTTTCAAGAAACTTCTGAATTGAAATTTGAGTTCGTAGATTGAGAAAAATTAATGTTTATTACTTAAGCAGAGGCATTTCATACCTAATTATATTTGACGACAGTATCGGAAGTCAGTATCGAATCTACGGGAGCGACGTATCACCAACTTTTGTGACGATATTAATGCGCAAGGAGTCGATAAGTGTCAGTAAGAACGGTGTTTATGTAATTGTGCCTTTGGATTTCGAATAAACATTTCAATGCAATTTGCTTCGTTTGACGGCTAATCATTCATCCTTTTGAGAACGACTTAAAATTACGACTCTCCGCCATTTTAGAAGAGTTAGAATCGATTGGAATGTGCAGACCATCATTGCGCATCTGATCATCGTGTGTATATATATATAATTATAGACACGCAGATAATTTAATATTAAAATCATAATTTTATTCGAAATTTATTGCTTATTTGCCAAAACTGTTATGGCAATTTACTATAACATCGCGAATAATTTAGTGAATTATATCATCAGCGTAATGATATAAATGAACTTCGGCTCTCTCATATACTCAATACCATCGAAAGTCATTATTGAGCATCGATGACAAGTATAGATCAGACGATTTTGATAACTGTCCTACTAAAAATTAGCCAATTTATTCTGGATCATAGTTGTAGCTTTCAAATACTATGCAAATTTTTATTATACAGTATAATCTGAATTAAAATAAAATTTAGCACACATCTGACAATGCTTTTATTTAAATAGTTTTACAAGTTATAAATTCAAAGCTACTTATTTTGATTAAAAAACAAAAAGCTCTTATTGCGACATTTGATCATGCAATGACGACTGACATACACAGATGGCAGAAATTCTAAGTACCCATACGGTGGTCAATGCAAATCGGTAGAAAAATACAATATGTATAGTAATACTTGAGCTTTTCTTGGAACATTACGATTTAAAAACAAAAACGAAAAAAATACTGCACACATCATGCAGAATACTATATTAAGGCAAACTTTGAACATGTGGACAAACCCACAATTGGTCCACAAGCAAATACAAATATATATTTTTTATATTTGAACATTAAATTTGCATATTTCAGAAGACAACATACATAGCAACATTTATTTCTTTTAATAATCATATAAACGAATGAAAAAAGTTGAAAAAAGAAAAGTATAAATGACAAAATATGGAAAAAAAAAAACTAATAAAATTTGATAGATCTTGAAACAGATCTTGAGTTGCAACTAAGACTTTGGTCATTCACTTTGGCTAACTACCAAATATAACTGGCTGGCTGGCTGGCTTCGTGGAGAGTGCAGTTTAGTACTGGCGATTATATTTTTATATATATTTGAAATTTTCAAAAATTGTTCTTTAGAAATGCATGAAGAAGCATTATTCGATTTCGACTGGTTTTTATTTATTTATTTTTTTAATATAAAAATCATTGTATAATACCAGTTATAATGGCAGTAAGGTAAGTGGCATTAGTTAATTTAGCCAGAAGCTGGAATAGGATCATCTTCATTTATGTTCTGAGCCTTGTTTTGTCGTACTTCCTCAGCATGACGTTCCTGAAAAATAATAATGAACAACATTTATATAAAAATACTGTATATGTACATATTTAACTATTTTATCATTACCATTGTAAGATCAATATAAATGTAACTTGAGGTACGAAATCATAAGAAATATGAGCGTACACATGAACAAACTTTTTTTATTAATTTTTGTACTATGATCAGGTAAAACAGAATTCAAGATGCAATAAGTTATAAAAATCTTATTTTCGTAAGCATCCTTTATTAATGTTACTGATCGCTAGACAAATCAGATCAATTTTAATCTATTTTCAATTTATCAACATATAAACAATTTAGAAGCTAATTTCCTGACACACACTGTTACAAATACTTTTATGAGAATTTTGAAAAGTATTTATTTAATTTACATGATGTTAATTTCCTGACACACACACTGTTACAAATACTTTTATGAGAATTTTGAAAAGTATTTATTTAATTTACATGTTGTAAAAAGTTGGTAGTGGTAGATTTTCCAGCTATGGCATAATATTAATTCGAATGTAACTCATTTTTAATAGAAAAACTAATAAATTTTAAAATTATTTTCAAAAAATTTTTAAAAAGAATTTGATATTGTTAATTGACGATATGATAATGGATTTATTATACCTTTTCTCGATTTTAAAATAGGAATTAGGAAAAAAATCTGTTTATTAGAAAGGAATAATGCAATTTTGTATAATAAGCTCAAATAGAAAAGAAACATCGTTTATTATACGAGGAATAACTTTTTTATAAAATATATTTGCAATGCCCCAAGGGCCTGCCAAAAATTTCTTATTAGGTAAGGCATTTATAATTTTTTTTGATTAATTACTATCTTAAAAAATTTACCAAAACGTAAATTAAAACGTCAGTTATTGATCAATTAGATGGTTGTTTTATATTTAGTATCTTTTTTTAAATATATTTATATAATTTCAAAATTTTTGACAATATGAAAAACAATTAACAATATAATTCAAAGAGGATATTCTGTCATCACTTAGTATTATTTTTTTTTCTTTTCCATATTATAAAAAACAAAAGATGCATAACTTCTTTTGGCATTTTAATTATAATAATGTCTATTTCTATTTTTTTTTAAATCTTTTGTTCTCTTCAATTTTCTAATACTGTATAATTAAAACAAACAATTATAATGTCTATTTTTTTTAAATCTTTTGTTCTCTTCAATTTTCTAATACTGTATAATTAAAATTTTGCATTTTTACTTTTGTGGGCACAAACAATTGGATAGACTTGTATAAAATATAATCAAAAAACTGTGGAATATTTAAAAAAACAACACGTTCTAATTCTGATCAAGTTCTATAATTAATTAAACCAAACTAATAAGCATTTAGCCAATCTTTTATATAAAACCTCTAGATGAAAAGATTTTCTATTTTGATACCAGACAAAACTAGCCCCAAAAGGAATATGATCAGAATCTAATAGTTTAGTAGGAATTGATTCATTATCATCTCAATATCTGTAAAAATCAATTATGGAAACTATTTCTTCTAGTTGAAAAATTAATAATTTGAATTATTAAAATTTATCAGTTCATTAAAAAATGCATTTTGAATATTAGACACATCACCATATCTTTCTGGTTTCATTTTAAATTAGAAAAATTAGAGTCATTCAATAAAATTATATTATAATCAGAATATTTATCTAATGTTTTGTTAATAATATCAATAAGAACTTAACTGTGAAATATTTGGTGGATAATATAAAACTGCAATAATGATTTTAAACATCATCATCAATATCTGTAAAAATCAATTATGGAAACTATTTCTTTTAGTTGAAAAATTAATAATTTGAATTAATTATTAAAATATATCAGTTCATTAAAAAATGCATTTTGAATATTAGACACATTATCACCATATCTTTCTGGTTTCATTTTAAATTAGAAAAATTAAAGTCATTCAATAAAATTATATCATAATCAGAATATTTATCTAATGTTTTGTTAATAATATCAATTGTTATAAGAACTTAACTGTGAAATATTTGGTGGATAATATAAAACTGCAATAATGATTTTAAAACACAAATTGACAATAATAAATTATCCCTTATACCATGAATCTAATAATATAATTTGACAATCTCTAAGCCAATAACAGCCCACCACCTCTTCTGTTCTATCTGAATAATACTAATTATATTTCAAAATATTTATAATATATCATTATCTTCATTCGTCAATTATATTTCTGTAAAACAAAGTTATAATTTAAAGTTAGAATACATTCTAATTTTAAAACGTTATTTCTTAATGACTGATAGTTTTGATAAAACAATCTTATGATTCTACAATTAATATTCCTCATTGATTGATATATAATATTCTGCAACGAAAGAACTAAAGATGATTCAATTTTTTTCTTTTATATTAGACTTCTGATTGTTCATCAATATCATCTTCAAACCTTGAAGATTTTTTATTAATTTTATTTTCAGCCACAAAATCAAAATTTTTGTAATACTAGTCCATTAGGCCATAAAAACGAAAGAACTCCTAAAGATGATTCAATTTTTTTCTTTTATATTAGACTTCTAATTGTTCATCAATATCATCTTCAAACCTTGAAGATTTTTTCATTAATTTTATTTTCAGCCACAAAATCAAAATTTTTGTAATACTAGTCCATTAGGCCATAAGTTACTCTAACATTATTTTTAAGTCTCTTATTTACAGAAATACTAAAGGAAAAGTATGATTGGTATCTTATTTTACACTTAAAAATTTTTAATGTCATCTATATTTGTACTAGGATCTAACTTTGAAATAAAAATTTTTTCATATATATTTTTATGTCTCAACTTTCAAAATACTATTGTTTCTCAAATATGAGTCATCATTTATATTACTCACCTTAAATTTACTAATTGTAACTTGTTCAAGTCGTTTCATAATCTAAAGTTACATATTCTATCTTAGAATATGTAACTTTTGATTGGATTCTGCTATTTCCAATTTGCTTAAATTTACTAATTGTAACTTGTTCAAGTCGTTTCATCATCTGAAGTTACATATTCTATCTTAGAATATGTAACTTTTGATTGGATTCTGCTATTTCCAATTTGATTGTTATCTTTATATATCTTTAAATTTGATAAAGAATTAGATACAGAAACTTTTATTTCCTCTTTAATTGTATCAAAACTTCAGTTAATTTTATTCTATCACTATAATCAACCAAATCCTCATTTAATTGTAATAATTTTTCTTTAATTTCAACTTCACTAATAAGTTTATTTTTTATACTAGCAATTTTCTTTTTATAAATCAAAAAGCTTTTCTCAATAATAGATTATTATTATTATTATTATTATTATTATGCCTAACTATTATAAAACATCTGAAATTCACTTGTGATTTCTATCACTATAATCAACCAAATCCTCATTTAATTGTAATAATTTTTCTTTAATTTCAACTTCACTAATAAGTTTATTTTTTATACTAGCAATTTTTTTATAAATCACAAAGCTTTTCTCAATAATAGATTATTATTATTATTATTATTATGCCTAACTATTATAAAACATCTGAAATTCACTTGTGATAGATGTGAGTTGAGACTGGAGAATATCTTCTGAAAAACAAGAATACATATAAGTAGCTGGAGTATCTTTTGCTTCCGTAACATTGCAATCATCTTCAATGTGCTATTTAGATTCATTTAATATATCAACTCCTCTGGACAGCCTTTTGGCATTAACTTTACATGCACTACATTTCCATGACTTCCTATAGTCAGAAGATATCTTATGAAAATAGGAATTTAAAAGCCTAGAGGAGTCTTAAGTCCTTTACAAATTCAAATTCTATATATGGATAATTTACTAATACAGTGTTGCCTCGCAATTCGACATTTGAGTTTAGCGGGTTTGCGCATTCGCGTGCATGGAATTGTGTGATGTCATTTGCTATTTGTCAGGTTCTTTTTACATGCGCATGCATGGAATTGTGTTATGTCATTTGCTATTTGTCAGTTCTTTTTGGGATACCATTGTGTTTGCCCGTGTTATTTTCATTAATTTTCAATTCTATATTTTTCAGAAAGTAAAAAATTTGTAATTATTATTTTTTTGAGTGAAATGTAAAGATGGGTTCTAAAAGAACTGACCAGAGGAATAATTTGAAAAGAAGAACACTCGATTGAGCAGAAACAAAGAAAAAATGTAGAAAAAGTGCAGAAAGGTAGAACAATTAAAATGTTCCTAGGATAACTGTGGCCACGTTTTGCAACACAGTAGGAATAATTCCGAAAAGAACACTTGATTGAGCAAAGAGACAAAGAAAAAAATTGTAGATCGAACAATTAAAATGTAACTTGAGTATGGCATTCCTAGGACAACTATGGCAATATTTTGCAACAGAGAGAGAGAAGATTATGAGTGCTACTGTGCCTGCTGGAAGACTTCATTCCAACACCCAAGGACTAATAAATTGTGTTGTGTATAAAATAGTGTATTTTGTAATTTAGTATGTTATACAATAGTAAAACACACATAATAAAGTAAATAATATAAAGTATCCCTCTCACTTCACCCGTTAGGGGAGTGGGATGGGGACCGAAAACGAATTAATCTATTTTACATAGTCTTATATCGGAAATATTGTCCCACAATTCAACAGTTTCTCAATTCGATATTACTTCGGCGACGGATTAGTGTCGAATTGCGAGGAAGTATCCCTCTCACTTCACCCGTTAGGGGAGTGGGATGGGGACCGAAAACGAATTAATCTATTTTACATAGTATTATATCGGAAATATTGTCCCACAATTCAACAGTTTCTCAATTCGACATTACTTCGGCGATGGATTAGTGTCGAATTGCGAGGCACCACTGTATATAGTTTTTTAAAATTTTGTTTAAATTAAATGAAATGTTGGATTCTTCAGATAGAAAAGTTACTATTTTTTCATGTCATTCTTTTAAAAAAATGTAACACTAATAAGATTATTTTAAAATTGCTAATATATATAAATGACCATCTTCCTTCAGAATGTTAATGTTTCACAGTTTTAAGACAGAAGTATAAACTTTACTCACATAAATTAATTAAAAATTAAATGTGCCAGATCATTCCATATCTATGCTGCCAAAAATTTTTTGTTTTTCTACACTTATATTTTAAGATCTATTATTTTGTTTTTTTTTCATGATTTTATGCAATGGCACTACCTGCATTGTTTATAGGTGATGGATTAAATAAATAGTTGGAAATAACAATAGATAACTTATTTATTTTGACTAGACATATAGTTTGTCTTATCATTGTCAATTGAAGAGTGTGGTCCACGTTCAGTCCATTTTTGTCATTTTTTTTATTTGATGCAAATACATACTCCTAGTGAAGTCATCTATCTTATTAAAGACCAGTTTGTTCCAAAAACAGTGCTAATCGATGCGTACGGGTACTTGTATTCTGCTTTGCTTTTGAAAACTTGCTCAGTCCAGAGAACAGTAACCATGAAAACTCGCTCAGTCCTTTGCGCATGAGCAAAGCGTTTTCCTAATCCTGCCAGCAGGGCGGTAAAAAAACAATTGCTATTACTGTTGGAAATAAATTTGTTGTGGGAATTTTTGTCATGTTTATTAAAAGGTAAAATTGTTATATTTTACCTTTAATAAACATGATAATTTTCATGTTAGAAGCTCTTGAAATTAAATTGTAACATCAAAAATTTAAGTTTCTTGGGACTCCTTTATCTATTGTTAAAAGGAAAGTTATTTTTCTGAATTTTGATATCATAACATTAAAAATTTAAGTTTCTGAGGACTATTTTATCTATTGTTAAAAGGAAAGTTATTTTTCTGAATTTTATTTTTTTATCTATTGTTAAAAGGAAAGTTATTTTTCTGAATTTTAGTTTCCTAATTTGGAAGATTAAATATACTATTTTTGGGTCCTTTTCTATGAGTAAGTGTACTCATAGAGAAGGCCTCAGAACTTCCCCATGAAGTAATAAAAGTAAATGTTTGAATTTCCCAAGAATATGTACTGATACATTTTTGGCCTACCTGCGATCTGTGGAGTGAGAGCGATAATGATAAAACTTTTCAGGCAGAAGGGCAGAGATTACAAGAGTAACATTTATAACAGCATTTTTGCTGGTCAGCAATAATACGCGAATAAGCGTGAAAGTGCCGCAAAAATTAAATCTGTAGTTACAAATAAACTTTTGGGAATAATCGAATATGTGAATAGGGAATCTTCGAATACCAAGAATCGACTACATTTTAATACTTAAATCAAAATAAATTTAGTTTTTCCTCTAATGAAGAATGAGTGTAATTGAAAACATGTTCAGTCCTTGAACTTAGTGAGTTTCCATTAACATCATTATATTTAGTCATCATGTATTTAAAAACTAATGATGACTGATTTCAAGATTTTACTGAAAAGTGCATGTATATGATTAGAAACAGATATCTGGTAAGATAATTCATTCAAAGTGAAATATTTTCTCAATTCATATTTTGCTTCTCCTGAAAATTAACAAATGGACGTAACGTGTTGTCAGATCACACTCTTCAATTAAATGCAATATACTGGTGCTCAAAATTGAAGGATAATCTACAGAATAAATAGATCATTACTGATGTATTTAAAAAAACTTATTGGAATTTCATAAAAGTAAAGATATATTGTATTTGAATCATGAAATACATGTAGAATATCATCATAATCATGTAATTTGCATGAGTTATTCAAATGGGAACAGAAGAAACAATATTGAAGGTGTTTGATGTAGGGGAGATAAAATATGGTCCATACATATCAATAGTTTTACAATTCTCACAAGACCTTTATGTTATTGGTGTGGTTGTTAATAAGATGTTGGAATAATAATGTTTACGACTACACAAGAGTTATTTTGAATTCCTAGAACTTCCCTGATTCTGACAGGAATTGGCATTCACCTCTGAGATATTCTACATATGCTCAATTACATCGAGATCTGATGTAGTTAGATAAACTTGGAATTGGCTTTATCATACATACGGATGAATTCTGAACAGGGGCATTTTGAAATTCCTCACAGAGTGTCCAGGATTTCATCTTCAGACAATCAATCTTCCTTAAAGATGTACAACTGTGTGCACCCATTCAGTATTATGTCTTCCCAATTCATGATACCAAAGTTATCCCTATTCTTGTTGTTAAAAGTAATATGGTGGGTCTCTAGGACTTGCCACATTCTTTATATCTTAATTCTTCAGATGAGAATATATTTTTAGATAGAGGTATATTCAGTGACATAGCTCTCTGAAGAGTGAAGAGTAAAGTGAGAAGAATATAGAAAAGATTTCTGCCACAAGTGTGGAATTTACATCAGTAATGGAAGAGAGAAAGCACTTTAGTTGCCTCTTACAAGATGCCAGTTACATGATAGAGAACTCTTGTGTCCCCATCCAGAGACCAATGAATGTGTTAGAAATCACTTAAACTGAATAACAAAACGAGCATGTGCCAATGGTTCCAAAAAAAACTCTTCTGTGGAAGGTCAAGTTCCATAAAAAATTATGAAAATTAATATAAGCCTCATATGATTTTAAAAGCTGTACTAAGTTGAAACTCGAGTTGTTAGTTTATTTTACTATTTTCATGTACATTATTTTAAATAATTACAATCTGATAATAAAATGTTTTTGTTTTGTTAACTCTTATACTTACTTGCCTAATTTATTTATTATTAATATCTACCTAAACTATAAAATAACCAAGATGTTCCATAAAAATTTCAGGATTTGAGAAGTGTTCCATCATAGAAAAAGTGTGGGAAATGTCAGTATCACCCATGCCTAGACCAGTAACTCCAAGTGAAATGAACTTATCGCACAAAAGCATTGCTCCTGTAAACACTCATGAAATTCCTTATCAAGTGGAAGTTCCTCCTTAGTATTCATGAAATTCTTATTCCTGCCAACAGTAAGTGAGAAAACATCACACAAGCAAAATCTAGCATTGAGAAAAATTAAATGCTTTAATTATTGAAGTATTTATTATTCTGTTGAAGGAGAACTCTAGGAAAAATTATTTAAATTTGGGATTCCATTGAGAAAAGTTACAAACTATTATTAACAGAAACCATAGAATGTAAGAAATTTCTCTTTGCCATCACTACTCTATTGTGAAATTCTCATCACTTATGTTGTGAATGACAACTAGACAATTCTCTCTCAAACTCAAATGGAAGATAAGATATAACTGATCAGAACTGAACCACCTAAAAAATGATGGAACAATTTGGATTCTCCAGGTGACAAACAAACATCTTACCATACATCACTTCACTACAATATAATAAATTTTCATTTATTTTAAACAAAAATATAAATATTAACTATATTAGGCAAAATAATTGCATTACTGTATAAAATATTTAAAAATTTTAATTATTGTTTATACAATAGTAAGCTAGTGTTTTGACTAAAAAGTATAAACTTATTCTAAATTTTAAATATTTCCATACTGTATTTTTTCTCATCTTGTAATCTCATCTGTATAATAGTTTCTATTTTCTATTTGTTAAATAGCATACCAATAAATATTTAATAATTATTGAACAAAATATAAGGAGATATGCATATCTAATGGTCTACACACTTAAAATATTTTCATGTCGATTTATTCTTATAATTCATTATATATAGAGTGATGCAATTTTTTTTATCATCATCTTTGTATTCTTTATTATATATAGTAACTTTTTGAATATATTTTGAGAAATTTTACACTTAAAAATATATTTTTAAAACTTTCCTCTTATACTTACACGCTCTTTAAGTTTCTTTTGAATCTCTTTTTGAATATTACAACGTTTTTCTTCAGCCATTTCTAATTTCTTTTGAACTCTATCTTTTAACTGATCTATTTGTTCTTCCATTTGATTCTTTATATCCGCAATATGTTTATCCTTATTTGAAAAACATGCAACATGCAAAGCCCATAAGCATGCAATACTAAATTTAAGAATTAACATTATAGAATATTTACCCGTTCATGGAGTTTTTCCTGAAGTTCTTTATGTATGGCATCCCGCTTTGTTTGGGCAATTTCTAATTTTTTATGCAGTCTCTCTCTTAGTTGATCAACTTGCTCATCTAATTGTAATCTTACATCTGCTATGTGCTTGTCCTTTAGAAATTTTAATATAAAAGCACGTGCAAAACATAATAAAGCAAATAAAACTAAATTCAACTTAAAACCATGCATTAAATATAAAATTATTCTCAAGTATTGCACATCACAATTTAAATATAATTTAGTTAACAATAATCATACAAAATCTGTTTATAATAATAGTTCATAAAATCAAAACTAATATAATAAAATCAATGTACAGAAATAGGTTCTCCAATATTCTTGAAATTGAAAAAAAAATCAACATTTTAATTTTTATCAGAAAAATTATTTAATGATGCTTGTTTTAATCCATAACGTACAGAATTTTTACATTAGTCTAATAATTAAAAATGCAAATATCAAATATGCTTTTAATAAAGAATGTTAGATTAATGAAACAAATTAGATTTTGTGTGTATCTCAGAAAAAATTTTGTTTCAAAAAATTTACATTTCCACTATCTCTACACCAGCTGATCTTGCTTACAGAATCACCAGCATCAGCTTGAATCAATTTGAGACTATCAAAGTAACAGTTCACAGTATTCATATTAGGTTTCAAAGCAAATAAAAAGTAGAACAAATGTATTTAATTACACTTGAAAAGACCTTTTCATTTTACTTAAATTCAAATAAAATAAGACATTCACATTTAACAAAATCTCTTCAAATTGCTTAATGTAAGCAACTTGATTACAAGTAACTTGATTAATGTGAACAAGATTATGAACAAAATAATAGGAAAAGTAAATATTTAAAAAAAGCCAAAACAGTAAATAATAGCAATTGAAGAGTATGATCCCAAAACGCATTCAGTCCGTTTTGCTCATTTTCAGACTGACTGATTTAAAAAAAGCCAAAACAGTAAATAATAGTAATTGAAGAGTATGATCCCAAAACGCATTCAGTCCGTTTTGCTCATTTTCAGACTGACTTCAATTAACCATAACCTAGATAATCCTATCTCGGATAATTGGGAATCTACTGAATGCAAGCATCCGATAATTACACAAATAGCTAACTACAGAATATTGATAACTACAGAACATTGATAGTTCAGCTTCATTGCAATCCAAAGACTAAAATTAAAGACATCTTTGGTTTGTCAGTTTTAATTACTTTTTAAATGGAAAAAATTTCCTTTAGAAACAAAACATTCCCCAATCATCTCAGCATCTCATTTCCTGGAGGTCTATTTCTAGTCTTAGGCAGGCAAAAGCTCTCAGTTTGGGTTGCTCTGCTCAGCAAACTAAAGAGTTGCTTTCACTGAGCAAACATGATGTTAGGATCGTTACATGGCTTCTTACTGGGCTACTTAAATAAAAAAACAGCACTTCTTGCAGTAAAGTATCAAACTAAATTTATTAGTTTGATACTTTACTGCAAGAAGTGCTGTGTTTTTTATTTTAGTAGTTTAGTTAAAGCAGTTTAATAATAATGTTAGTTTCTTACTGGGCACTGTCACCTTAGTAGACATCTTCACTTGATTGGGCTGGTTAATAACCCTATTTGTAGATGATGTCAGGACGAGGAGGAAACTCCTCTTCACATTTTGTGTGAATGTGTGGCCCTTTCTTGGCTTATGGGGATGTATTTTTCTGTTCCCGAGGATCTTGCTTCTGTCCCATTGTGGGATGTATTTTTCTGTTCCCGAGGATCTTACTTCTGTCCCATTGAAGAAAGAATATATTTTCTTGTTCCAGAAGATCTTGCTACTACTGAAGAAAATACTGTGGTTTGTTTTAAAGACGGGACTTCTTCTGGTAAGATTTGATTGGGGATGCACAATAGATCAATGATGGTCGCAGTGTTTGGGTTGCGTAGGCTCCTCCCTCTACATCAGGGGTTCCCAAAGTTTTGCCTAGGCGGGCCAAATTGTAAATTCCAAAATATTTGGCGAGCCAAAAAAGTTATGGAAAAATATGTTCACATCGATAAAAAGTTAGACAAAAGGGAAAGATTTATACTGATTTTATAACAATCATTCTTTATTTATGATTATAATTACTTTTTATTACAAACTGTTTAAAATAATGCATTTCAGAAATAATTAAACAAAAATAACTAAATAATTACAAAGAAAAAAAAAATAATAATAAATTCATCAATCTGAGGTGACTTGTGCAGTTGTTTTAATATTATCATTAAGAATTAGCTCTAAGTCAGGTGAATGTATTCTTAACACCGCTTATAAATGTTCATAAATAAATTCATCAATCTGAGGTATGACTTGTGCAGTTGTTTTAATATCATCATTAAGAATTAGCTCTAAGTCAGGTGAATGTATTCTTAACACCGCTTATAAATGTTCATTATTATAAAATTTATTTATTTTTTTTGTAAAAATGTAAATTATCTCTATAAATTCAAGATCGTTTCTCTATCATTAAGCATTGGCTCTAACTTGTAAGTCGATTGAATGTATTCTTAATACCGCTTATAAATGTTCATCAGTTAATTTGGCGAATGATCTGACATCGAAGGCCGCATTTCTAGGGTTTGAGGGCCGTACTTTGGGAACCTCTGCTCTACATCTACATGCACATGCACAGTATGAGAAAATTTTTTCGCATATATAAATGCTTCCAAATAATGAAAATATATTTGGAACCACTTATACAATGTATTTTTTAATTGAATAATTTTTAATTATAATATTATAAAATTTATTTATTTTTTTGTAAAAATCTAAATTATCTTTATGAATTTAAGATCGCGGATGATCTGACATCGCGGACCGCATTTCTAGGGTTTGAGGGTCGCACTTTGGGAACCCCTGATATAAAGGATTAAGCAATCGATTTATTGATTTAAACCAACTTGTTAACTGTTAAATGGTCAGTAATTTTTAAAATTCGTTTTATAAATGGATATATCCTAATTGATCTGTTTTTTTTTTTTTTATTTTTCGCAAGATCGCGGATGATCAGACATCGCGGACCGCATTTCTAGGGTTTGAGGGTCGCACTTTGGGAACCCCTGATATAAAAATTTAATATTAAAAATAAATTGCATTCATACATATATTCAAATGTTCTATTATATACTGAAAAAAGAAACAGGAAGCTTCTCTTCAGCAAGAAATTATTTCAATATTCATAATTTTAATTTGATTCTAATTTTTGTTGCCAATTACCCAAGATATAATAAAGAAATGAATCCGGGGCATTTAAAAGCAAATATCACATTTAAGATAAAACATCAATAATTAAACATTAATTCCAGGTTTCAGACTGACTTCAATTAACCCATAACCTAGATAATCCTACCCCAGATAATTGGGAATCTACTGAATGCAAGCATCTGATAATTACACAAATAGCTAACTACAGAATATGACATTAATAGTTCAGCTTCATTGCTATCCAAAGACTAAAATTAAAGACATCTTTGGTTTGTCAATTTTAATTACTTTTTAAATGGAAAAATTCCCTTTAGAAACAAAACATTCCCCAGATTTACCTTTCTGATTGCAGATTCAATCAGAAAGGTAATCTTTTGGGATACATTACCTGCACTGTGCAAGATATTCCTATATTTATATTTTAAATAAAGTAACAATATTTGGCTAATCTAACAAAATAATCTCTATAATCTCTATATATCATTCTAATCATCAATTTTAAATCTTATGATTGGAACTGTATTTAGTTATACTATGGCATAATATCTGCTTAGTGCTTAAGATTTTTTTTTTACTCTGATTAGTTACAGAATGCCTACAGCTTTAGTATTATTATATATTTTGATTTTTATGAACTAGTTGATACTTATTTCTTTAATATAAATTTCATCTGATAAATAAAATTGTATCATTTAGAAATGTTTTTTTATGTATGCACTTAGATCAATATTTCAAAATTCTAAATTAAATTAAGATTGCTTAGGAAAAACATTTTTGGTTCAAATGATAAACTAAAAGAAATTTTTTTCACAAATTATTAGTGAATAGCAAATTTTCAGTTGAAGATTCAATCAAAATATATCAAAACATTTATTGAATGTGCAAATTTCTTGAGAAAAATTTTCAAAACAAAGAGATAACTAAAAATACCCACATGCTCTCTAAGACGTTCTTGAAGTGATATTATTTGCATTTCACGTGCTTCACTAGCACTTTCCATTTTTTTCTGAATATTTAATAAAATTTCCTGAGTTTGAATATCCAATGACTTACGTACTTCTTCTACACGTTCCTCAATTTTTAAACCCTTTAGTTGTAAGCAATTTAGTTTGGGAATACTATTAAACTAAGGAAACTTAATATTAAGGAGTAAAAATCACAAATTTTACTTACACGTTCTTTTAATTTTTCTTGAATAGATTTAATGTATGCTTCTCGATTTTCTTGTATAATACCCATTTTTTGTTCAAGATTTTCTCGAGTTAACTGCATGAAATTATTATTATATTCTTGCTTTTTTTGATTTACTTCTTGCAGTCGGATATTTTTCTCAGTTAACTGATTTAATTTCTGAGCTTCCAATGACTAAACATTTAAAATAATTTAAAGTATTAACTTTTAAATGTTAATGTTAACATAGCTAATATAATTTTGAATTAAAAAAAGTTCATAGTTTTTTTTTAAATAAATTCATGTTCAACTTTACCTGTCTTCTTTCTTCAGCAGCTTTTAACTTATTTGCAATTTCTTCTACAGAAATATTCTTTGGTGGTGAATTTGGACGTTTAGGCCCTTCAATAGCTGGTTCAGATAATACTAATTCATATTTTATTCCTCCTTTAGATTGTTCCTCTGCACGAAGTTCAGCTGAAATTATATTTCCCAAGTGAAAGTCTTCAACCATTCTTGCAACATCTTATGATTAAATATTGAAATTTAAATATTAAATTATAATCAAATTTATAATAATAAAATTATATTTCAATGCAATGCTATAATGACAGCACAGCACATATGAATTAACATGTACTTAATATGAGAAATGACCTAACATTTTAATGATATGAAAAAAAAAAAATGATGCTAGAATTTTAGAGCACTCATGAATTCAAAGCATAAATAAATAAAGCCAAAATGTCAAAAATGAATTAAATAATAAGGATAATTAAAATGTTTTAATTCTGTTTATAAGGGGATTATTTGTAATAAGCATGAAATGATAAAACAACTTTCAGCAAGTTGCTTAGATCAGACTAATGTAATATGAATTATACATATTGGCTAATTTCTCAGATATTTACTTTATCAATATATGACAACTTGAACAATTCCATAAATTAAACATTGTAATTAAAATTTATCAATAAAGAAATCTGATATTTCAATGAAAGTATTCATTCTTTATTGCAGATTAGATATGACTAGGAAAATTTCAAAACTTCTATTACAATCAATTCAAAGCAAATAAGTACTCTATAATGCAGTGGTTAATATCTAAGATCCACGATTTTCTGAAACATGCTGAATTTATGTCCTACCACAAAATTTTGTGACTGGTAGCAGAATTTTTATTTCACTGTGGAAAATATTCAATTTTATAACTTTCAGAAGAAATTCAAAATTATTAAAAATAAAATTTAATCAAAATAATGCCTTGCAAATGTTTTTCAGTGAATGCTAGATTTTATTTCTATGGATAAAATATGTTATTTTAAAAATATTAATACAGGAGTTCCCTGACTTACAAAGGTCTGAACTTACAACAGTGATTATTTAAAACAAAAATCTGTACTTATGATAACTGTCAATGATTTTGCAATAATAGAAGCCAATTGACTAGATAACTGAATTGTCACCAGAATGGAAGCATGTTTTATTTCTACCATGCACTATTTGTATTTAACTTCAGATCTCATATCTCAAGATTTTTTAGCTGTCCAGACTCAATCCAGTCAACCTCATCCTAAATGAAAAATTTTTTGTTGATCCAGGCAGGCATCAATTCACCTATTGTAAAGTCCTATTGGTTCTATCACAAATGTGAACTATTCATAATTGAGTCTGGAATGGATATCATTATGAACTAGTCAGCCTATGATTAGGAAGTGCTTATATTTGCTAGAAAGTTGGTTAGATTAATGAATTAAACTGAAAATGGATATTTTTGGCAGCAGCCATTTTTAAAGCCCCCATAGGCTGTCCAATACTTATAGTGGTATTAACTAGAAGGTTGACTGAAGAATGGAAGTTCAATGAGCCTAGCTGGACCTGAACTGTTTTGAAAAACAGTATGTCAGACCTGGAATTGAAAACATTCTTCAAGATATTAAAAGACTATTCTATCATGCAGCTGACACTAGAAACTTAAACATAGGGAAGGCTAAATTATTTTCCTTTTTGTTATTGTGTTTTCTTTAATTTTACATTTATAAAGTTCTTGTAGACATGAAATACAATTTCCTTGTTTAAATAATAAATAACATTTATTCAACATTATACACTATTACTTTTTAAAAGAGTATTGAATATTCTGATTTCTGATGGTTGGGAAATGTAATCTCTAAGATTGTGCCTATGGAAAATGATGTTACAAATTATAATTAATTCAAGCAATAATTTAAATTTTTGAATTCATTCTTGTCATAAGTTGGGGACCTCCTGTACCTATATTTAAATAATTGCTTTCTCCACCTACTGAGAGTCCTGATTTAGAGCATATATTTTCTGCATTTAGTCAATATCATGTTTTGTTAATTGTGAGGATGACATCATATTAGTAGTAATTACAATCAATACCCAACAGATATGATGTTAAATATATAATGAAGCATAAATGATGAATTACTGCTCATTAAATAATAATTCATTAGTCAAATATGATCCCTTATATTTATAAAATACAACTGTATAAGTTATAAATTTTTCATAAGATTTAGTGGCATATCCATCATCTGGGAAGTAATTTACCATCACTTATAATCATCTGCAATGATAAGAAAAACATACAATTCTTAGTCAAACTATGCTGCTCCATTAACAAATGCTGGCCAATGACTTGCAGAGAAAATGCAAGGTCTGGGGCAATTAATATTTTTGGTTCTCTAAAATTTAAAATAAAACTATGGACAAGAAAATAAAAACAATGGAATTTAATATTTATTCAATTATAACATTTATTTCACAGAATCTCTCATATATTTGTATATTATTTTTTTTTTCTAACATATTAAGTTATAAATTGAAGCCTCTAAAACACAGAATCTCAAATATATTTGTATATTATTTTTTTTTTCTAACATATTAAGTTATAAATTGAAGCCTCTAAAATTGTGAGATTCAAGGGCAGCTCTTGCCTCCCTGATAAGTCAGCATCAGGACCTATGATAAAAAACATTATTAAAACAATGAAAATATATGATCTAAATAATCCAACTATTGATGGGGAAAGTGATTATTTAAATGTAAGTATTTTATAAAATAATTCATTTAAAAAGCTACAACTATGCATGATCATGGAATTTCCTGATGCAACATGGAATGTTTTATTTCTGGTGAATATTTACTTTTACTCCCACAAAAAGAAGCAGTAATTTGAAAAAGTATAACTACAAGTCAATAAATGCTCTCTGCAACAATTCAGATATCCAGAATTATGATTTCATTAGCCTATTTTGTATTTCTGCAATATCATGAGACTTATTTTTTAATGCAAATGCTATAATAAAAAATTGTATCAAGTTGTGAAAATATCAAATCACAGAGATATAATATAACGTGATTTTTGCATCATGTCTCATAGTTGTTGCTGGTCACTTGATATGGAATAATTGTCAATATTTCATAGATACAATAAATAACAATTCATTTAAAAAAATTTTTTTTAATTATTTAATATTTAAAAATAAAATTATATATGAATAATTTAAATAAAAATATACGTGTTTTAATATAAACAAACACCAGAGCCAGAGGTAAAAAATAAAATCCCAACCAATTAGAGGATATTTCTCAAGTTTCAATGGTTAATCTCAATACAGTTAAGCACGTAAATGATGAGATCGATCTTTCGTTTAGTAAATTATCTGAAACTGTTAATTTAATAAAACATGAGGTTACTGAAATTGCAGATAACATGCAGATAAGAAGTCAAAATGTTATTGAAAATAAGGATTTAAATAGTTCTGGTAGAAATTCCGGACAAACTGATGTCATATTTAATCAAACATTTGTGAAACGCGATGTTTGTTCACGAGAGAAGAACGTCGCACTTAAAAATGCCAGTTCTTATACTTTGGAGATTCCAGGGAAAGCTAATGTTAATGGTAGTTCTCTCACTGTGGAACGTGATCTGCATCAAACTGATGAGATGAAAGCGCCAACCAAAAATGGATATAGTTGTATCTACGATAATCATATACCATCTCTGCAACCAGCCGGTTTGCTTGATCAAACCGCCGGGGTTGTAGATTCTGCTACATCAAAAGGAATGGCATCTGTTTCTTCGTTGTCTTCTCAGAAACATATTACTACTAGTTCTGTCATCCCTACTGGTGGAAAAAAAGTGCCAAGTTTAATTCCAGCGTTACGATATAGAAATGTTAAAAGAATTTTTATTAGTAGGCTACAGGTCGGTACTACTGTTGATGATATAGTTGAATTTTTTGATTTTCATTTTAACACGAAACCCATTGTATCAAAGATGAAAACTAGATTTGACACATATGCCTCGTTTACAATCATGGTTAATCAAGCTGATCTGAATTTAGTAGTTCAAAGTAGAATCCGGACATCTTGGTAAGAGAATTCCATTCTATGCCAAATAATAGAGATAAAAGAATCTTCTGTAATTCAAATACTAATAACAGTCATATATAGCAATTATTTGAAAAACAACATAATCTCCTGAATTGTTTTACTTGTTATTTTCAAAACGTTCGTTCTTTAAATAATAAATTATCTGATTTTGAATGTTTATTACACCAGGGGATCAATTTCATTCTTTTGGTTGAGACATGGTATCGTCTTGATTCATTTCCTGATATTGAAAGTGTTTGTCATAGACTTGGTTATAATACTCAAAGTATCGAAAGATCGTCCAAAAAAGGTGGCGGCATAATGTTTGCTTGTAATATTAAATCATTTGTTAAGTATTGTAATAATGAGGATCATTATTTGCTCGTTTCATCAAGAAATTTAAAATTTTGCTTCTGTTTGATTTACTTTTCGCCGGTGATCATACAGACTAATAAGCTTGAAATTATAATTCAATTAAAAAAAGATCTGATTAATTATATTACTCAATATCCTAATCATATGTTAATTCTGATTGGTGATCTAAACCTGCGTAATGTTTCTTGGAAAAATGGTTCCCCAAATTATTTGACAATTAACAAATTTGAACTCACGTTTCTTGAACATATTGTGTATTATTTTAATCTAAAACAGGTCGTTTCAAACCCAACACGAGCTGATAATTTTTTGGATTTATGTTTTTTTAATCATAGTTTGATTGCTGATATAACTCTCATTGAAAATGAAGAATTCTTTTATAATGTTAATAACTTGTTTACGTATGCTGATAGCTATTATCGAATTTTAAATTTATTTCTGATCATGAACCTCTTAAATTTATTATACGGATGAATGGAGGGACTTATGTTAATAATATTATTTCGCAATTGAATACATATCGAAATTGGCGTAGGGCTGATTGGAACTCAATCAGAAAGTTTCTTCTATCCCAGGATTGGTCCTTGATATATTCTAATACTTTAGATTTACAAAATAGGTTCAATGTTTTATATAATTTCTTTCATTCGGCTGTTGATCAATTTGTTCCTGTCTTTAGGTATAGGGCATCTCGTAAATTGCCGTGGGTTACGACTGGGATGGTCAAAATCAAAAGTAAATGTAATGCTCATTTTAAACGGTGGAAAAAGTTCGGTGACTTTTTTCACTTACAACAATTTAAAACATATCTAAATTTGACTAAAAATGCTAGACAAAAATATATTGAAAGAATTTCAAAACGGCAATTAACTTCAGACAAGTTTTTTTGGAATGTTTTACGACTCGAAAAATTAAGTATGAGACTTCTGAATTTTCCAGTGATATTAAGAATTCAATATTTAACTTTCTATCAGAAAAATTTACTACTGATAATACTATGCATACTGAGCACGTTTCGCTTAAGGTGAAAGACAATTATCGAAATTATTTTACGAAACACGATTTTAGATTTGCTCTAGAAAGATTGAAAAATACATCCGAAGGTCCAGATGGTATTCCAGTTACTTTCTTTAAATATCTCCCTGTAGAAATTATTGATGGTCTGGTTTAGTTATGTAATTGTTGTATATATTTTGCTTTCTGTCCAGAGCAGTGGACCTACGCATATTTTGTTCCAATTAAGAAATCTAATTTAAATCCGAATTTATACACATCATACAGACCTATTGCTATATCATCGGCATTTTTAAAAATAATGGAAAGAATGATGTTAAAGTTGTTGTCCTTCGATGTTAAGAATAAGATTTCGGATAAGCAGCACTATGCCATTAAAAACAAATCATGTATCACGAATTTAATACAAACAAAAAAACTTATTTTGCATAACTTTGAAGAAATGCGCGATATTTATGTAGTTTATTTAGATTTATCAGCAGCTTTCGATTCAGTTTCTCACGAATTATTATACGATCGTTTATGTGATTATACCTCTTTTGATTTAAATATAAATAGATGGATTCTTAATTACCTCGAGAAAAGACACCCAATTTTGAAATTTAATAATGAACTAACTGATCCTTTTCAATTGTCACAGGGTATTCTGCGGGGCTCTCCACTGAGTGCACTCCTGAAGATCGATGTTAAGAATAAGATTTCGGATAAGCAGCACTATGCCATTAAAAACAAATCATGTATCACGAATTTAATACAAACAAAAAAACTTATTTTGCATAACTTTGAAGAAATGCGCGATATTTATGTAGTTTATTTAGATTTATCAGCAGCTTTCGATTCAGTTTCTCACGAATTATTATACGATCGTTTATGTGATTATACCTCTTTTGATTTAAATATAAATAGATGGATTCTTAATTACCTCGAGAAAAGACACGCAATTTTGAAATTTAATAATGAACTGATCCTTTTCAATTGTCACAGGGTATTCTGCGGGGCTCTCCACTGAGTGCACTCCTTTTTGTGATCTATATTGATCCAATATTCTCTTTAGTTGAATCAGATATCTTAGCGTATGCGGACGATCTCAAGGTTATTAATTATAGACATTTAATTTTACAAAGGGATCTAAATATACTCGTTGACTGGTTATTTCTGAATAATCTGAAATTGAACTTTAGTAAAAATATTATGTTTTTTATAGTTTACGGCTTACATCTCCAAAAGATATATATATCTGACAACATAAGATTTCGAGACTTTCTTCGAAATTGGACCTGGGTATCATTTTTGACGATAAGCTTAGTTTTGATTACCATTCATCGCTTTAGTTAAAAAATATTAAGAATTAGACAAGGAATATAAAATCAGTTCACAGAAGAATTTTATTATTTTATGCATTTATTATTTCAATTATTGATTACGGAATTGTTATCTGGTCGTCATTGGCCAAAACCAAATTAATATATTTAAATAGTATACTACAGAATATTAAGAATACATTTTTTAAACATTTTACGTATCCATTTCTATTACTTTAAAAAATATGAATATTGGACATGGTATTCTATATCATGATTTCAAATTATTATATAGTTATTTGAGAAATAATATGGATGATGTGGATTTATTGCTTAAGATTCCCGATACTCGACTTAGATATAAATCGATACTTTATGTTAGATTAAATATAACTCGTAGATCTTTTCCTTTTAGACTTATCCGCGAATTGAAATTTATTGACCTTGATTTATTTAATATTCACCCTTACAAGTTTAACAGTTTTCTGAAGCAAAATATTCATATGTTATAATTTTAATGTATTTATTTTGTTTTCTGATTTACTGATTGCACTCTTGTTTATTTTTTGTTAAGTAAGATCAGTGTTTGTTTTTTACAACATATTTTGATCTTAATTGTACTACATAAATAAAAATAAATTGGTACGAGTATATTTACCGTTTCCATCGAATTATTTTGTTCCGTAGGCTAAGCGAATGCCAGGAGTCCACAGGCGGAAAATAAAAATCTTTGGTGTCGTCCGTCAAATAACTACATCCGTACAATAAATATTTCCTCTTTATAAAAGCGAATTTCACAAAAAAATAAAGGAGGGGATTTCCAATACTAATTCCGATTCTGGCATGAAATATAAAGATGAGCGCCAAATTTTTCTGCTATCAGTTAAGCCGATTTAGGAATAAGTGTAGATAGATTTCTCGAAAATGAAGTTTTTCTTGATAAATCGCTGCGAGAATGACGGCGGTGACGAGATCGTTTTGGGCCATCTTTCGTCTAAGTAAGTTTCTAACTTGTAGCGCTAAGTGGGGAAATATGGCTTTGGTGCAGACTCTTCCCGCATTTTTCTTACGATAGATAGATATCGATCGCATTAAAGCGACACGAACATAGAAATTCATTTTTTAATTCTAAATTAGGTGGCGGTTAATAGATAATATTCTCAAATATAAATATGGATTAGAAAATCCTAAAAACTTTGGATATTTTAAATAATCGGAGATTGGAAAGCTCTTCAAATCTTTTTTTAAGATTTATTATATTATCGAGATATCTATTTTTCTAAATTAAGTAACGAAATCGATATTTTATGATCGAATAATAATTTTTCTACGTAAAGAAATGGAAAGCCTGCGAATTATAATAATAAATTATTTGCCATATAAATGTTAATAGTAATGAAAAATAAAAATTCTTTAACGAATAAATAGATGAACTTTTCTACCGCGTTAGGCGGGAACTGAGAATGGAAATTATTTAAACGATATTTCAGTAAAATTAGACTTCCACTTTTATGCAGCCATTTTGATTTTGCCGATTTCGTAGCGGACAATAGAGTTTTTGCTACAAATCCAGTTGAAGTATATTATATAGCTACGTATGTAGTTTGAAATACCGTTTTGTGAATGTTTCATTTATTTATTGTTTATTTTTTTTGATACTTCGTATCTAAAAAAAGAGTTCGTAAACCCGGGAAGTGGTAAACCGGAAACTACTAGTATTTTATAAGAATCGCTGATAAAAAATGGAAGAGTCAAATGACAGTCTGCTAAAATCTTTTTCTTGGAAATTTTTTAAATTTAAGTTTGAAAATTTAAAATTTTTGCGAATGCTTTTGAACTCTAGTAATTTTTAATTTAGGTAAGAATTAATTTTTCGATTAAGGTTGTTAGGTGTTTTTTGTTTCTCATATTTTACGCCTCTTTCCAATCACAGAGATTATTAAATAGATCGGAGTGATTACTTAGTAATCGCTCTGATCTTTTAGATGATTTTTGATTTTCAGCCCTCTACAGGCTGCACCGTTGTGTGCAGCCCACGAGTGCAGCCAACGAGTGCTCAACGGTACACTCGTGGGCTGCACCCACACTAGTGGAGGGGGACCAGAGGACGGGGATGGCTGGGCCGGGCCCAGCGCCAACAAAAAAACTTTTCAGGAGTTAAGTCTGGATTCCAATCACCAGAACGAGTTGCAGAAATAGAAAACAGACGTCCGAATGTGATGTCACTTCCCGTTTATAACGTACTACTCGGCAAATTGTGAGCAGAAAAGTAGAGCGGACAAAACTTCAACTTTTAAGTTTCTGCAACTCTCGATGTTGCATCTTTTTAGCCAATCACGTGTCGCTCTTAAAGTGACGTTTTCTCGATGTCACCAACTGAAATATTAAAAATCGAAATGGCGGAAAAAACAGATAAGTTGAAGCGCAACGAATCGAAAATGTTTTTCAAAAATGTTAGAAAATATCCCTGTTTGTATAATAAATCAGATAAACAATATAGAAATTTCACTTTAAATAACCACAAGAGGCCGCTGTATTATACAGAACTGCTCCAAATTTCTACTATAGTGGAAACAAAATAGAGCGGAAGACAGACAACAGCTGTTTGTTCTGTTTGTGGTGTCTGTTTTTGGTGATGTGGAATCCAGGTTTTACCAGATTCGGGAGCGAATCCGGATCCTCCCGCGTGGCACGCCGATAGCGTTACCACTCGGCCATCCGGTCGCCTAAGTTAGGTTTAATCAAAGTACCATATTGCGCAAGATATACTGTATCATGCGGTGGCCATTGTTAAAGCCCTACACTTATAACGTCGTGGGGACTCGAGTGCCGGGTCCGGAGCCTAAAAAATGAAGTTTGGGACCCAAAATTGAATCCAATCCTCCAGGGTAGTAAGCTACCACTATTCCAAGCCGCCATCTGGCTGACTTTTGATTAAATAAGTGAAAACTTTATTCCGCGCCCATGTTTTTACAAGTGATCGAGTGAATTAATGACGCTACATTTCAAATTTTGGTTTTTGATTTAACCCTAGAGCGCCCGCTTAAAAGTGTGGGGCATAAGTACCCGGTTTGGTCCACGAGACCGTGTTCTGAGTATATGAAAAAAATTAAATACTAATAGAGAGGCCTCACTGTTTCTGTTTATTTTTAAGCCGCCATATCGCACCAAGTCTATACTGAACATAACGACAGCCGTTAAGTAACGGTAGTCGTTAAGCTATCGTCAACGTAGGCTTCCACCGAACAACTTTTGAGACACGATACTCAGCTCCTTGCTGAAAGTAGTCGTTACGGAGACGTTCTCTCGGTAGCTCCACAACGAACACAGAATTTGCAACGTCAGTCTGCAGCAGAAATTGGCAGAGACCCGTCCAGAACACCATCCTGCTGCATGACAATGAACAGCCACATATGGTTAGGCAGACCCGCCAGGAGCTACTGGAACTGAACTGGGAGGTCTTGCCCCACTCACTGTATAGCCCTGACATTGCACCTTCTGATTACCACCTGTTTGCAGCGCTCGACCGTCACCTGGCTGATAAGGAGTTCAACAATGAAGCAGACTTGGAGGCCAGCCTGATCAACTTCTTCGAGTTGCAACCACAGTTTTATTGAGATGGCATCCATTCCTTGCATAAGCATTGGCAGGAAGTGGTCAACAACAACGTGATTACATTGATGATTGAAGTCAATTCTGTACATATTTTCTTGGCTAAATAAAATGCATCCAAAAGTGCAAGAACTTTCTGTTCAATCAGATATAGTGATCTTATAACCATCATTTTTGCTTTGTAAAATACTGAAAATAAAATAATTCTCATTATTAATAACATACAGGTACCTTCTGTTTCATGAAAGTTTGTTTAATGCCATTGTGTTTTTACAAAAAAGATGTATAATACAATAGCTTACTATTCTGGAGGATATGGATCCCACATCTCTGGTTTTTCAAGGGGGATCCAGTTCTGGACCTTTGAACCTCATCCTCCAATTTTCTGATTAAATCCATCATGGTATTGATCAACCTACAATGGTCTCTAAAAGTCACTGCCACCAGATAGATATATCCCATGTGTAATATGGGTAGAATAAAGACAAACTTACTAAACTGCTTTACTTTTTTATAATAAAGTTCCAAACATAAGCACACCAAAGTAGTGAAACTAAACTGAGTTATTTTCACTGCTTTGGTGTGATTATGTTTGAAACTTTATTGTAATATGGGTACTTAATTATTTAAATTGCCATACTGCACATGGGATATACTATTTATACCAAAAATATAAGTGGCATTGTCAGTGAAACTAGAGTGTACATACATTATTTCTTGTTCTTCTGGTTATTTTTGTATTTATTATATCATTTCTGCTTTTAATGTTATTTTAGGTTTTATATGTTGTTTGGAATGATTTGGTAGGCTATTTTTTGGGTCTGGGAATGCTCAAAAATTTTTCCAATATAATTTAATGATAATTGTTTTTTTGCTTTATGCAGTTTGCCTTATGAAAAATTTCATAAAAATCTTTCATAAACTGGGAACATTTGTACTTAAATTTTATTTATATTATATAATAAATATATTATATTATTCAGATCTTGCCTTGGTTTTCTTTAATTTAGTTATCACTGAGCCTAAGTCTTCCATATCAATTAATTCTTCAGTATCTGATTCGATATCTACATCACCATCATCACTGCTTTCATACAGCAACTATAAATATTAAATAATATTTGTTTTATATGATATTTACAAAGTATATTTCATTAAATTTGAATTATGTAAATATAATGCTAAAAATCTAACAAAAAAATTAAGAAATAAAATATTTATCAAAACTGAATACAGATAGTCCATGATTTATGACAGGATTTGGCTTGAACCTTGCCATCATAAGTCAGAACAGTCATAAATCAGAAATTCCCACTATCAATATTTATTATTGCACTTCACTTTATTGTAATTAACTTAATGAACACAAAAAGGTTACTTTTTATATATTAAACAATTAGTCAGAGACTCAAATCCTTTGTCAACTGCAATGGCCAATCACAGAAATTTTTATTATGACATTGCTACATCACAGTTTTAAGTAGGTAGTCATTAGTTGAGGAACGAACGAACGAACACACACACACACACACACACAGGTAGTCCTTGACTTAAAGCCAAATACATTTATGTGTATGAGTTATTTTTTTTAAATGACAAGTTGCATAATATTTAAGTTGGAGTTTTAGAATATCAAATTAAGATAATTTTACAATTTCAAAAATAATTTTTGTGATTAAAACTTTAAAAAAAGAGAGAGAGAGAGAGAGACTTAGTAATCTATGAGAAAGTTATTTCCCATTGTCAGTTTAATCCAAATTCACAAAAAGACACTTATTAATTTTTAACGAGTTTTTTGCTTCTAGATGTGTCAAGATGATTTAACTGCAAGAACAATATAGATTGTTCTCTATTTATGATCATTTGTATTTATGACAATAATGTAACTATAAATCTTGTGATTGATCAATCTATTCTGTATGGAATGAAAATTCCAGACAAATCCATCATACATAAACTTGTTTGAAATTCATATGTAGACAAATTTTGATACAATGTTCTGATAAATCAACAGTATGCATTTTTTATCTAGTACCTTTAGCTTTGTCTGTTAAGTTTACTTTGATGCTATATTGTACTATAATGAATAATAATAGTGAGTAATCAATGATGTTTTTCTGACTTATGTGAGGAAGAGGAATTTCATTTGTATGTGAAGTGGCTTTCCCTCACCTTTAAAAGATTCTGTTTTTTTCTTTTATTTATTAAAAAGAAATGGAGAGAGAAATTTAGAAGGGAATGCAACATAGTGATGGAAATAGGATGGAATGTTACATGTTGGAATGTTAAGTTTTTCCAGTTTGTGGACTCTTGTTCTTTCAAATTAAGTTAGAAAAAAACTATAAACAAAAGATAATATGATAGTAAAAAAGGTATTATTATGTGCAGGTGTCACGTGAAATTAATAATAAGTTGACAATTGAAAGACAATTAAAAACTTATGTCTTGTTCCCAGAAAAAAAGAATGAATGTAGAGGTCAGTTTTCTGCATGATGTTCAACTTATAGGAACTTGTTTTGAAGTTGTGCAGGAGGCAGACCTAGGCAGACGATGAAGATGCAGTTTGTTCATTTTCTTTTCAGATTTCCCTTCAAGAGAGAAGAATCTGATCCAGCAGTATATCAGCCATTGAAAAAGTTTTGAGATGAGAATACTTTCTTCTTCGATCAACTAACAATGAAAAGACTTCTCTGATCATTAAACAGTGAAGAATTCATTCCATTCTAAGACTGTGAAGGACTCATACTGATTATCTAATTAGAAGGGACTTTTGTATCAAAGTATTCCCCTGTCTGTTTACAGGGTTTGTCCTAAAAGTAATTGGATTGATACTGGCAAAGACAATTTATTACAGACAACATCACTTATATTTAAAAATCTTCAAAGTAGGACCCTCGTGAAGTCACACAGTGCTGCCAACGTTCTTTCCATTGCTCGTACGCCCCCAGGAACTCCTCCTCTGGATGCTTCGAAGGTGCCTCATCATGGCGTCAATCTGGAATGGTCTGAAAATGGTGTCCTTTCGTGACCCTCAAGCTGGGGTAACAAATAAAAGTCACATGGAAACAGGTCTGGGCTGTACGCAGGCTGTGGCAAGGTTGGAATGTTTTTCTTGGCCAGAAACTCTTCGGAACATTCTTTCATGCCAAATACTTCGCGTTTCCAAAGCAAGTAAAAAAGGTAATAGTGGATTGTCCGCCATGATAACGACTGTAATCGACTTGAAAGGTTACTCAGACCCAACCGTTCACTCAACGATTGTAGCTAACGAACGCACGCTGACAGCAACTATCGTTGAGATGATTGAGTATCGCGTCCTCTAACGAGCGGTCGGTAAATGATGTCATACCGGCTACGTTCAGCTCAACGACACAGTTCAGTATAGGGTTAGGTTAGGTTAATTAGATTACGCCGCCATATCCTCATGGGATATACTGTATCTGGCGGCGGTCACTTATAGCTCCCATCACAGGTTGGCCAACACCCCTGATGGGGTCAACCGGATGGTTGAAGGATGGGGTTCAACGGGCCGTGCCCACACTTCCTTGGTGACCAGGGAGTTTCTGGCCAAGAAAACATTCCAACCTTGCCACAGTCTGTGTACAGCCCAGACCTGTCTCCATGCGATTTTTTTCTGTTACCCCGGCTTAAGAGAGTCATGAAAGAACGCCACGACGAGGTAGCTTCGAAGCATCCCAGAGGAGGAGTTACTGGGGGCATACTAGCAATGGAAAGAATGTTGGCAGCACTGTGTGACTTCACAAGGGTCTTACTTTGATGATTTTTAAATGTAAGTAATGTTGTCTGTAATAAATTGTCTTTGCCAGTATCAATCCAATTACTTTCAGGACAAATCCTGTATTGTTGGAATAAATTTGTAAGTAAAAATTTCTCACAAATAACCTATCTATGTTGGCAGGACTTATTATTTTGTTGCCATTCTTCTAGCTTTTTACAGATAACAACACAGTATCATAACATTTTCACAGAAAATGACAGTGTTGTTTTTGTGAACTGTTTGTGTACACTGACAATTAATTTACTATTTCAATTCACGAAATAAACGACAAAATAGCCATTTTAGAAAAAATTAAGCTAAAGGACATAGAAGTGAAATAAAGAATGTATGGTCACCATAGATCAGGGGTGTCCAAACTTTTGACTTCCTCAGGCCACATTTAAAGGAAAAAATTGTCTCGGGCCGCACATAAAATATACCTCTAACAATAGTTATTAAACAAAAAAATTAGTAAATAATGTATAATATATGATATCCACTATGACAAATTAGCAAAAATATCATAGCATAATAATCTTTGACTTCTTTTTGTTCAGAAATCTTTTAAAAATCATTGAGCAGGTCAAGAAGTTTTAATCACTAAAATAAGAAATATTTTAGAAAATGGAAATAGGATATGTAGATAGGTGCCTACTTAATAAAAGCTTCATTATCTTAATTATTTTTTTATATCAAGATGCACAGCAGTGCGCCAGGTGAAGTTCGCGCAGCACACACCGTGTGTATATTTACACGAAACAACTTAAGCCATATTTGTCATCTCCATAACTTCGCTTCTGATTTAAGCTAGTTAAACAAAAATTGTATATGTTGTTAAGATTTATTCCCCCACGACCCTGTAAAAATTTCAAGCTTTAATATCAAAGTGTCTGGGAGATAGAGGCCCAGAAAATTGCAAATTTGAGCACTGACTCACTCATCAAAATTATATAGTTCTTTCCATAGATGTAGAAACTTGAAATTTAGCACAAGTATAGGTCTTAGGATACAGGTAAAGGAAAAATTCTGAAAATGCCAATTTTTCAATTATTTTGTGACTTATTTACTTCACCCCAAGTGATTGAATGTATTGCGTTGCATTGCATCTAGCAGTGTGGCATCACCTATATAGCAATATTTTTAATGAATATTTACATGTATTCATTACACTAATGAATACATGCAAAAAACAAGATATAATTAAAATAGTAAAAAATATTTATACTTTTTACTATTTTAATTATATTTACATAATTAATTAATTATTTAAGCTTAATAATTAATTACATAAGCTTGGCCACATTTTATTCTCATGTAGCCAAGCTTATGTTAGCACTCTCCAGAGTTAAAATGCTAAGTGGAGTTTATCTAATCAACTTTGATCCAATGTCCCAAGCCAAATCAAAGCACAAGAAACTGTAACTGTAGAATATAATAGACTCAGATTTTTGTATCATCCTGACTTGGAAAAAAGTACATTAAAAACAAAGAAAAGTAGAACTAGAAAAGTTAGGGATCAGGAGTGGGCTATACGACCTAATGCTGCAGACATCCAAGAAAATAATAGTTGTCAAACGAAAAAGTTGCACTGAAATGCAAACGCAACATGAAACAGGATCAAGATACAAGAAGAAAGAAATTTTAAATAAGCCCATTTATTCGTATAAATTCAAGACAGTGTGATCTCTTCAGTCATTTACCTGGTAAGTTTTACAATTTTGTTATTTAGCTATCTTAAATTATTATTTATTTAGCATGTTTGTTTCATATAATAACTTAACAAAAAGTATTGATAGCTCACAAAAAACATAAATGTGAAAAATGGCAAAGTTCTTTATCTCAGATTATTATTTATTTAGTGTGTTTATTGAATATAACAATTTAGCAAAAAGTACTGATATTCCATCAAAAACAAAAATGTGAAAAAAATGGGCCAAGTTCTATTCTACCAGTTTGTTTGGCCTCAATAAATTCTACTACTGATGGTGAATCAGACACAGAAAAGGGCCCTTTTTTGTGCCAAATTTTCAAGCCAAATTAACCCCTACCATAATAATTCTGAATTAAACTGTAATTTTAACAATTAGTTTTCAAATCAAGGTATGGTGTCGCCATTTATTGAGTTAAAAATTAATTAATTTTTAAATTTAAATTAAGATAGTGCCATCTATCAATAATATCTAAGAAGTTTTCAAATTGATCATTACAAAAGCTTCACGAAATGGAATTTTGCCAGATGCTGGCATAATCTAACTGGTAAGGTGTTGGAGCACTATTCCAAAGATTCCAATTCAATTTTGATGCAGTGGCAACATTTTATTTCTGTAAAATTAAATTAAAAACTCTAGTCTAATTATTAAATACTAAGTGCTATCTTAGTTTAAATTTAAAAATTATTTTATTAACTCAATATATGGTGGTACCATAGCCTTGATTTGAAAACTAATCATTAAAATTACAGTTTAATTCAGAATTATTACACTAGGAGTTAATTTGGCTTGGAATATTTGGTTTTATGTTTTTTATGTTTATTAAGTTTTACATATAGTGTCTTAGTAAACATTAATAAATGAGAAATCATAAATTTTGAGCATTTTCACCTTATTGCAGGAAGTTAGAAATTTTTGGAATCAAACTCTGTCATGAGTTGAGGACTATTTGTATATACAGGCAGTCCTGAGTTATATATGTAGATCATTCTGTGAAATCTTATGTAAGTCAAAACATACATATGTTGGAATACATGTTATACAGTTCTAGTGTATCACAATAATGTACTCGTAACACTAAAAATAATTATATTAAAGCACATAAATCATGTAATAAAATAGTCTGTAATCATCTAAGAGGATTTGGATTTGGTTCCCAGTCATGTGCCTCCAGTTTTTCTAGAGGGTCCAGGTTCGAACCATTTTCAAGTGCTCAAACCTGGACCCTTAAAAATGATCCTATCATCTACATGATCTACATGAGTCAGGAATTTCCTATATTTGAAAGCCTAATATAATTAAAAGGCAAAATTTAAAATATTTAATGAATGCTTTATAAATAATCTGCATAATTTTTTTTTATATATATAAAATGCTGTTGAATTTTTTATTTTAGGCAGATGCTGTATTTGCCTTTCAACTACGAAATCCTATTCATAATGGACATGCCTTATTGATGCAACAAACTAGAGAGAGTCTGTTAGAAAGAGGATATAAAAAACCTGTGTTGTTACTTCATCCATTAGGTGAACAATTATTTATTTATATATATATATTTACATCAAGATAATTTTTACAAATTAAGTTTTTGTTTATAAATTTACTTTTTTGATATGATAATTCCTTAAAAAAATGTTTTATTTTTGGTTACCTTTGTTGTCTTATTTTATCCATCTTTTTAGTTTCTTATGGATAATAGATTAACATTGTGTTTACAGACTGCTTGGCTAAATATGTACAGTAGATTCTTGTTTAATATTACATCACTTAATATCATTTTGCTGTTATGTTGTGAGAAAAAATAAATTAATTAATTAAAAACTTTAACTAAGTTTTTAATTAATTAATTTAGTTAATTTATTTAGTAAAATAATTAATTAATTAAAAACTTTAATTAAGTTTTTAAGGTAGCAAAATGAGATAGTCTTATTTTCATACATTTCTGTGCATAAAAATGAGATTAATGAGTTGGAAACTATTGTAGTTATTGTAGAAAGCAGGGAATACATATAAGCATTAAGTCAAGTACACATAGTTAATAATGTCTACGAACATTGTATTAAACTCTCTTGCAATAGGACAATTGGTTGAATTCATCACACAGAAATGCTTCAACTTTTTAACCAAAGGACCTAGATTGAATTAAGATTCAACCACTTTAAATTATTATTGAAGTTTTATATAAAAATTATCTTATAATAATTTAATAAATCATAATTTGACAAAATTATATTTAGAGATCTAATTAAGAATATACTGTTTGTTTTTTTTTTTTTTTCATATTTCATTGAAATTCAGGTGGATGGACAAAAGATGATGATGTTCCTCTTTCAGTAAGAATGGAACAACATCAAGCAGTACTTGAAGAAAATATTTTAAATCCAGAAAATACTGTACTTGCTATATTTCCTTCACCTATGATGTATGCTGGACCAACAGAAGTTAGTTTTAATATTTAAAATATTATTTATTCTCTTTATAAAATATTTTTAATTCAGATTATTTCTGTTATAGGTTCAATGGCATGCTAAAGCTAGAATGTCAACTGGAGCCAATTTTTACATTGTAGGAAGAGATCCTGCTGGAATGCCTCATCCTGATACTAAAAAAGACCTTTATGAGCCAAATCATGGAGCAAAAGTATGATTAATATTTTTATTGAAATTATAGTTATACAGTTAAACCCTGATAAGATACCACCATTTGTTTGGGGACGATTTTGGTGGCTAATTGGGGTTGGCGGTTTATCAAAAACATGTGTGGTATAGAAATGAATATGAACTCTGAATTTATTAAATTTAATGAAATACAAAATTTATATTTAGCATCCAAATATAACATTTCTAAAAAGTATGAAGAATTAAAAGATGCATTAGTCGTGTGGATCAGTCAAGTGAACACCAAGCACGAATGTGTTACAGATGCCATGATAAAGGAGCAGGCTGCTGTTTTTGGAGAACAAATGATTAACTCCATCTCTCCCATCTGCTGGTTACAAATGAATCCAGAGAGATTTTAATATATACAATACTATGAACTTTGGGATGTGAGTCACTTTACATGTCCATGGTGGATTAACGAGGACAAATACAATACCAAAAAGAATATTTTCTGATGGCTGATGGCGTCTTATTGAGGTTTGCCTATTCTATTAACATAGGGAAGATCTGTTCTGCCAAATTTCTTGGTGGTCAGTGAGGGTGGCAGCTTAATGGGGGCATCTTCTCAGGGTTTGGCTATATATAGTAAAATTAATTTTTCAAAGATTATGTTATTATTTTAAGTAAATAAATAATAATATTGTGTAAAAACTTAAGTAATTATTTAATAATAATATAAAAGTTTCCATATTTATATTTAGACAAATATGAAGAATATTTTGTTTTTATGCCTTTTAAATATATACTATAACTCTGTGAAAATAATTAAATTTTAAAATACATCATATGAAATATTACCAATTATTTTTTATAAGTTATGCATAATGCATATTTTACATAATGCAATACAGGAACAATTATTTTGACATCAATGCATTCAAAAAATATGCATATTTTCTAAGAGCATAGTAAGAATATAGAATCTCCAAATGCATGAATTTAATATGATGATCAAGTTGAGAAATATTCATGCTATCTCTGTTGCTTGATCAATTCTAATGTCCTTTTCTATTATTGTAAATCTCAATCACCATTAGAATTAGGTAAAACCAGTGGTGTCATTCAAAATGATTGACAACTGGTCCTATTTATTTTATTTTTATTTTTTCAAAAGGAAAATAATCTGCAACTAATCATAAAATAATACTTAAAATAAGCATTTAAAACTTAATATAACACATAACTCAATAAATTACACAAAAATAATTCATTTTATTATAATTTTAAATAATTTTATTGCTCTGGATGCCACCATCATGACATATACTGACATTCTATGTAAATAAAGAAAAAAATTTTTAGATTTCTATTCCATACAGTGATTGGCTTGAGTAACAATGTCTATTGCTTATACAGAAGTGTATTAAAGGTGTGACTGTATTATTGATATTTAATCACTGAAAACCTAATCTTCAACCAATGACCTTAATAAAAATAGATCTTTTAGAAAAATATGTTTATGAAATAGAAGTTTTATGATATTCACTTGATAAAATTTGGAGTAAAAGTTGTGTATAATATTATTTTGATACAATGTGCATCAATAAAATATGATTTTCATATCAAAATATGCTATTTTAATGCATATTTCCATTTCTAAAGCATATTTAAAAGTGAAGTTGTTACCAAATGAATCAGATTTCTATTGCAACTAGCTATTTTTAAATAATTACCTGACCTTTTATGAATTGCACTTATGGCTCCTATAATAATATATTATTTTTTCATTTCACTTAATGTTTAGCAAGTTTGCAAAAATTTAAGTGTGCATTTTAATTTTCTATGCTTGCATTAAGTGGTTTGGTAGCAAACTCAAAAATTTTAATAATTAATTCAGGCGATTGATTATTAAAATTAATAATCAGTTTAATGACACCATTGGGTAAAACTATAAACAGTAATATTCACACGCACAATATATAATCTCTCCATTAAGTTATTGTAGGTTGAGCAAGGATTCTGCACTTTTATTTCAAATACATTCTAAATAGAATCTAAGCTGCAAATTAATCCTTGATAATTTAATGGAATTTTTTTACAGTTTTTACAAATTCTAATCAGTTTCACAATATATGATGTCATTAAATTTAGCTTTAATGTATCAGCTGAATATTTTTATACTTTCAATTCATATTTTTGAATTTAAAATACATGTCAATAGATATTGGCCAAAATTGAAATTATTATTTTAGCCAATGCTTGTCAGCATTTTTTTTTTTATAAATTTTAAATATAAATTATATATTTTTGAATTCATTTATTAGGTTGTTCGGAAAGTAATTTAATTTTTTCCATGAGTATTGTTTGTTGTATTTTTAAGCAGCCAACTTCATTCTAAATACTATTGTCAAATATAATCACACTTTAATGCACTATTAGCAGTAGAGTGTGGTTATATTTGTACCATTATTGACACAATTTACATTAGAATATGAATTAATCGAATTGGCTTCTGAAATAAATTATTTATTATCCAAAAAAAATTTTGTTGTTTAGTGGTGTTAAGCCTAACTATTAGGAAAATTTATTTTTATTATAAATAGTTAAGAGTCAACCAAGTATTGTGACACTAATATTTTAAAAAATTCAAAAAGTGGAGTTAATCGATTTGGCTTGTGAACGGCTCAATTGTCAACTCATTTCTTATTTATAGAAAATTTGAAAATTTTTTAGTTCATCTATGATTATTAAAAATATTTTATTTATTTATTTTGTTAATGAAAACTCTAATTTCTTATCCTTATCATTAGAAATATGAATCAATTTCTTCATTTTTGATAAAATATTTTTTCATGTAACATTTGCATGAAAGAATAATATGAAAACAGGTAAGGAAGAATCTCAAGAAACATAGAATCAATCATATTATATAGAGGAAAGCAGAGATAAGAAATGAGAAGCCAACAAATACCAAAGACTTACTATACTAAATATTCATTGAAAGTAAAAGTAATTTTACCTGTAAAAGAACACCACTGTGAGCATCAACATTTGGCCAAGGATTTTTTACTTTGCCTAATTCCAATAATATTTGTGGAACAATTTTATATAATTGAGAAACCAATTTAAATAATGGATCTTCTGGTAAATGTTTCAATGCAAAGTCTCGTTGCACTATATATCTTGGATCTGTTCTTCTCAAGACAGCATGCCCATAACCAGGAATAACCTAAAATATTAACAGAAAAAACTTTGTGTTACATACTTAAACTTTATTAAGAAAAATTTCCCTCTAAAAAATTTATTTATTTATTAAAACACTTGTGTTAAAATAGTAATTTATTTATAAATGTTCATTTAATTACTTTCAATCTACTATAATTTTTGGAGATATTCCAGTGAGAAAGCTTTATAAATAAATTAATATTTTAACACATGTTCATTTAATTACTTTCAATCTACTATAATTTTTGGAGATATTCCAGTGAGAAAGCAATGAAATAAAACTTGTCTTTAAAAATTTAATTCTTATTTAAAAATAGATATCTTAATAATATTTTCAGTAAGGATAGTCAAAATTTTATAGGGAGTAAAAATCAATGATTATAGTTTATTTTCCTTTAACCTGTCCCTGCCTTAAAATGCATTAATGCAAAGGTTCTGTGCCATGCCTCTTAAAATTAAGCCAAAGTTACAAAAAAATCAACTTTTTTGTATGTATGTTGGACTAATTTAATATGGTTAATTGCATTTTTATTTTTTTTAAAAGATTCTAAAAAATTCATAAATAGCAAAAAAATACTTTCATATTATATAAACAGATTTTTTTTCTGTTATTATAGCTGATTTAAAAAACATTTTACTGCATTTTGATTACATAAAATGCATGCCTGTTAAAACATGTAAAATGATCAATAAATTTATAAATGAAAAATTTATTAATTCTTTATAACTTTTTATACATAAAATTATTCATGATTTACTATTATTATATAAAAGAATCATACAAAACAGTGTACAGTAGAACCTGTATAAGACAACCACCTCCTGTTTCAATCAAAACTGGTCATTTATACAAGTTAATTATAATACAGCATGTTTAAATGAAACAAAATGATTACACTTTAATAAAATCGTTTCCGCTGTTCCTACATTTAGTAAGAATTTCTTTTTGAGACAATATTTTGTGAATCTGTGTTTTCCCCAAGTTAAATTTTTCTGCTAATGCTCGTTCAGAAAGACCTTTCTTACTGTCTCCAATATTTTTTATTCGCTGTTCTAAATTTAAGGCATTAACTTTCCGTTTAGTCCACAGTTTAGCCAAGTCTCGACATCCAAAGTGCAGTGATAGCATCACACTCATAAGAGATTACATTTGATTAATACGCTTGCATATAACACAAATATCCTGATCCGGTGGCTGATTGTTTTCACTTTTCCTGATTCGGCTATATCACTTCGCCATAGGCCTTCAAGTTATGATTTTTAAGTTTTTCAATACAAAATTTAATTATCATATCATAGATACAAATCTAAGGAACGTGCATATTAAAAAGATATTGCATTAAAGTAGAAATGACATCATGATTTTGTTATTCTATTGCTATATGTCATTCTTGTCGTATGAATGATGAGGAAAATTCATACGGTGTAATTTTTTCGATTGTAATGGTTTGTCTTAAATGAAATTTAAGCTTAAAAGAAAACAATACTGATATAAGCAATAAAGATAGTTAATTAGTAGTGATGTTAAAAAATTATGGTCGCCATTGACAGTTTCACTTTGTTTGGTCTATAAAAAAATGACGGTCATGGTCATCTTATGGAGGGTCAAATAGCATTATTTGTATGGGAAAAAATTTGGTGCCCATAAAATCGTGGTCGTCACGTCAGGCGGTCTTCTTATACAGGTGATCGCGAAGTCAGTTTTCACTGTATTTTCTATGCACTATTTTTATATTTAATTATAAGCAATAAAAATTATATTTTTCATTTTATAGTGTTCATTATTACTGAAAAAAAAAAAAAATATTTTATTAGAAATAGTAATAAAATATAATTATTATTTTTAAGCAAAGATATCACATTAAAGTAGAAATGACATCATGATTTTGTTATTCTATTGCTATATGTCATTCTTGTCGTATTTTTTTCCCGTAATTGCTGATTTGGTGTAGGTAAATATAATGGAACAAGAGCTTTTCTCAATGCAGCTGTTGTTTGTTTCACTACACTTGATACTGTTGATACACCTACTCTATAACTATAAGAAATTGATCTCATGGAGTCACCACTAGCTAGATATCTGAAAATAAAAATTTTGAAAATGCAGTTAATATATGCATACTTAAGTTTCTAATTTATTTGTTAAAACTTATATAAAACATTCAAATACAAGGAAACATTTTTCTTTTGATTGAAGTTAACTTTTATTATATAATTCTATGGATATCTGAAATAACTTGAATTAAATATATTTAAAGCATTCAACTTTGATTTTTAAATTCAAAATATGTGTTTCACTTATATTATTTTCAAAACCAGCATGATTTTCAGTAATAATAATAATTTGGGAAATATTGCTATAAAAAAACATTAATTAAAAGGAAAACATGTATAGTCTAAGATTTACTATTAAAATTTTGATTTTTCAATCTATTCATAAGTATGTCTTGCTAATATTCAGTCACACTACTATCTATAGAATATAATAATCCTAAGAAAGATTTATCAAATAAATAGTGCATTTTTCCAGAGATATCATTAAAAGCAATCAGTTAATATTTGATTTTAAATATGCACTAATACTCTAGTTAAATACAGTATTTTCATTTAAAAGCAAAGAGAAAACAATGAAATTCTATTTTATATAATACATTGTTATAATAATCGTAATATGATAAATAATTTAAATAATCAAATTTTAATCATAATAATAAACATTAGACTAATTGGATATAATATATCAATATAGCATTTATTGAGCTAAATATCAAATCGAGTTTCAATAAGTAATTTATTTCTTAGCACACTATATTATTTTAATATATTTCATATTGAACGTCGATCACGAAACGAATATTGGATTGAATTAAACCAATTACATTATTCTAATTAAAGTATATTTAAAACAATCTTACCTTAAAGTTAAACTTAAACGTTCTCCAGATGAAAGTGCCTTTCGGAAATTGGTATCATTTTTTTTAATTAAAGGTCCAACTAAACTTAATAATTTATCAAATGTTTCCGGTGTCATACGAAAATAGTTGAAAAAACCTTCAATATCCTGTAATCTTAGTTCTTGCACTAATTTATGATAATCTCCCTGTTCTTCTCTTTGTTTATTTATTAATCTAATGTGTTTTCTTTTGCGTTGATGCGTAGCAAGTAAATATAATAATTTTTTTCGTCGAAGGACTAACGTTAGAACACGCGGATCCATATTTGCTGACTAGTAAAACATTTGCGCATGCTCGATATAAATGATCGTAGTCTTCCTCGAACAGATGTGAACAGCTAAGCGATAGGTTAAAATAAGTAGTCTTTGTTTTTGATTGTTGTCTTTAGTCTTTGATCGTTGTCGTTAGTTTTTGGTCGTTATCTTTGGCAGTGTGAAAGGAGCCTTA
>AYEL01080224.1:0-48122 GCA_000484575.1 Olivierus martensii
TATAATTATATCATAATGGAGAGATTTTCATTTTGGACAAATTAAATCAATATATGAAAATACACAAAAGATGTTAAATTAATATTTATTTATGAAAATTAAAAGGAACTTCAAAAATATCAATAATTTTGTCAAATGGTGCAAAATATAATTGATTCATTGTCTCTCAAAAATAAAAATAAAGCTATTTATCTGATGAATTGTATTTTGAGCAGATTTTAGGAATATTTTCTAAGTGAGCTGAACATTTTAAAATTGTCTGTATATTTTTCCAAGAAAATCAAATTCTGTGAAGTTTTTTTAAATGATTTACCTTAAAATGTTTTTAAACTAATTATTACAATTGGCTATATCTTCATCAAAAATAACAGTAGAACCTTCGATAACATTCCTAATAAGAATAGAATTAATGATTTAAGATGATGATTAAGAATAAAATTAATGATTTGTTGAATATCACATCATTTTAAAAAATACATGTTCTGCAAATTCCATTTATAGTATATAATTCATTTCCTATGGCTAAGATCTTCCGGTCTTATATTTACGTTAAAAATGAGAGTTTCATCTACTTCAGTCATAAATCTGTGGGGTCACGGATTGCCCCCCGAACAAAGATGGAGTTAGAGAAATTCCATCTTTGGAATTTCTGATCTCGGCGAATGTTCGAGAAAGTATAAACATCATCTTTCCTCTCCCGGGAAAGGGGGAACAAAAGGTCATGGGATGAAAAAGCTAACTTTGCCCGGGGACCGACGCTCTTGGTTCAGTGTCTCACCTTGCTCGTCAGTTATTTCCAGCTCTGTGTGTTAATAAATTCTCCGCTTCGCCGATTTCTTTCCTACATAGTTTACTGTCTAGTGTCTGAAGATTACCGAGACCAAATTGGAAAACCAATTAATACCATATAAAGAACATATATGTAGCAAACTGAAAACATTTTGCTGATTACATAAACTATAAAAGTATTGTAAATGGATTAAAAACAGCTATAATCATAAAAATTTTACATAGGGAATATTTTTTTTTTAAATGGAATGTAAATACAATAATTAAAAGCAATAGCAAGAAATTTAAATCAATAAGCAGACTACATTTCATATCTTCAAAATATATTTTTTTAACTATCTTATATATAGCTATATATATTTTTATAGCTTATAAACTATAAAGATTATATAGCTTTATAATCTTTACAGCTTATATTTAGCAAATAAATATAAACCATAAAGATTACTTATGTTATTGAGTAGAACATTCCACAAAGCAATCTATAAGATATACTGTATAAAGATTCTCGAAAAAATATAAAAGTTCGAATTTTTCAATTCATATCTAAAATCATTTCTAGTAGATTCTATTAGATTCCATTGAAATCACAATCTTTGGAAGTTATAATTCTTTTTTTAACTTGCTATACATCAGTTTTATATTATTGTTTGATGTGTTTCTCTATTCCATTCTTTTACATTCTACAGAATATTTTTTCTATAGTGCAAAGTGATATTCGGCATAATATATTTTTAGTCCGTTTTTGCAAAAAATTTATCATAAAATTTATTTAGTCCATTTTTCTATCCAAAAGATATCTAAAAAACTAAACATCACAGAACATTTAACTTTTAGAGGAGCATTCTTTATTAATGAAAATAATTATTTATAGATTTTAATATTTCTATGAAATCCTGTTATAAGACAATAGCAGTTCAAAATTGAATTGCAACTATTCGAAAATTTAAAAATCGGTATATTTGAACTTATTTGTAGCGTACGAATGATTATATATTCATTTAAAAGGTTTTTAGCGATATTTTATAAAAAAAATACTCCTATGTTATCAATTTGTTCACCGTAAAACTGGAAGAAAATAGTCGTTCATAAAATATTTTAAGAACAAAGCAGTTCTTAAAATAGCAAAACAACATAGAATATAAACAATTTAAGAAATGTTTCTTGTTAGCTATATGCCTATCAATTTTGAAAGTCATTCATGATTTTGTTACAAGCCATACAGAAGATATAATTTAACAATAAATATCTTTGAAATAATTTGTCGTATATTAATAATATATCTAGAATCTAGATATCAGATATATTATTCTCTTATTACCAGATATATTAAATACAGGTATATTTAATATGTTTGGTTGAAAATATTTTTTAGTAAAAGATGGCTATGATATTAATTTCCACTGATTAAAGCTTTGCGATCTTTATATAGCTTTACACAGCGTCCTGGATACTCCTCCGATAATTATTTTTAAGATAAGAAAATAAATTGTTTATTACTTTAATGCAATATTTAAAAATTCAAACTTTTTGATAACTATTTTTAGATTAACACTAAAAAGAACAATTTTTAATTTTCATGCTATAAATTTTCAAAACTGGCTGTTATAGATCATATTTTCAATTCCATCATTCAATATCATTTTAATAAATAATAAACCGCATTATTTGAACTCGCACTAATCGAGGCCTACCTGTATATTAAATTCTAATTTCTATCAAAAATGCATTCTTTTTTGAAGAAGCATTTTTTTCTGTTTAAAAATACATTTTCACCATTATCAGAATGATAAATTAAGGTGTGAATATCTATAGGGAAAATATTAAAAAAGTATTCAGGAATAAAAATGAAAATTAAAGTCTAAACACACAAAGTAGTACAATATATAGTTTATAATTTCTTAAAAATAAAATGCTTACCTCATTACTTTTTGTATAGTTTTGTTGATAATGTATTTTTTCAGGTAATTCTAATATTTCAATTAATTTTTTCTTCCATTCCATAAAATCCAAGTAAATATCTATTTATAAATGTATTCTCTTTTATTATTCATATAATAAATTTTAATGACAAAATTTCTCTTGATATCAAGTTCGTAAAGTATTGTTAATAAACTTTTTAATATAAATTTTAGAATGATTTATGTCATATATGATTATCTTAAAGTAAAATTGACCAAGGCCATTTTTAATATGCTGTAATAATTCCATTATTTGTTTTATTTTCCAATGAATTTATATTTGGATTTAATTATTTTCATGATATTTCATTTGAAGCTTCAATCTTATGTTGAAGATTGGGGATTCATAATTTGAATATTATTGTCTATTATCTTATTGAATATTTAAAAATAATAATATTTACAAATGTGCAGAACAATAATTTTTTTAGAAATGAATTTGGTCAGTTTTACTAACATTGATTATAATATCAAAATATTACAAATTTGGTCATAGAATTCTGTTAATTGATTTAGTGCATAAACAAAAGAATTGCAGATGCATCTCAATTGACAAGCATTCTAATTACAAATATTATGACATTTCAAAAACTTTTTGAACTTTTCAAAAATTTTAAAAATTATTATAGCAGTATGCACTAATAACAAATAAAATTTAAAACTATGCAGTTACTTAATGTATAAAACAATAATTCAAAATAGTGAAGTTTACTTCAAATAATCTTCAATTTATAATCAAACTTTAAGAAACTTCTAATTGATCCAATTACAAAATATACTATACACTACTTTGTTTTATGATGGCAATATCATCAATAAATTCTTTACCCCCGTATTCATCATCTTGAGTTGTTTTCAGAGTTATTCGATTTTGTATTCACCAAAATTTTCAACCCAGGGTTTTAAAACTCTAGAGTTGTTTATCAATAATGTTACTGAGGTTGAGAGTTAATGTTTTGCACATTTTTAACAGAAATAGTGTTTGGTTCTTGAAGTCACATGGTTATCTCATATGAAAATGATGGAAGATACAACTTGTGCTAAGAATTATTATTAGAATTAACTAAAAAAAAATTTAGGTGTTATAGAAAATAAAAAGATGAATGCTGTGTCAATTAAAGAAAAACAAGAGACTTGGAAAAAAATTGGTAAGTGTGTATAATTTAACTTTAGTGGATTTACGAATCAGTTCAGTTTTATATTATTAAACAAAATTACCTCTTGATTGTAGGTACAGAGTTTAATAGTATCCCTGGTAACTTTCTTTCTGCAGACGATATCTACATATGAAGTCGTATTCGTCCAATTGTTCTATATCATTTCTTCTTGGGAATATATTTAATCAATGACGACAATCTATCCTGGTGAGAAAGTCAATTTCTTCTAATTCTTCAATCATTTCTAGTTCGTAAGAGTGAATATCATCCATTTTGAAAGTAGAAACTTATCAGCGCATGCGTGTACTCTGGGTTATCGAAATAACCCAGCTAGCTTCTAGAGTAAAAGTTATTCATATTTAACCCAGAGTCAAAACTTGGTGAATACGAATTTAGGTAAAACTCTAGATATAACCCTTACTCTAGATTTAACTCGAGATGGTGAATACAGAAGTGGTTAATGCAATTGATAAAGGATTAGAATTCTTAATCAATAGTCTGATATACAAAAAGCATCATTGTTGTATCTAGTTTCAAAAATTTTAAAAATTAAAAAATTTTTTGTATCAATTGTTTTTTTGTTGTTTGATTACTTATGATAAAGTGAAATGAGTTATCATAATAGTTAATTAGCAAAGATGACTTTTAAACTAAAAATTTTTTATTTACATATTATAGAATATGGCTGTTGACATTTATGATTTAATAACTAACTAAAACTTTTTGGTTAGTTAAAGTATTTTGTGAAAAAATCAACTCAATCCTCTTAGTAGAATTTGGATTTTTTCATCACTTCAATTTTTTAATATGAAATAATTCTGGTTTTGGGATGAAATAAATTATATTTTTGAAATTTTAAGTTAAAAATTGAATTTTCCTTACAAAGATTTATGAAATTCTAAAAACTTAAAATGTGAATGATAAAATGTTTGTATTAATAGATAATACAAAAATATTTTGATTAATTCTGTTAAAATAAACATTATTATTTCATACTGTTCATTTTTTGTTTCATTTTTACTGTTCTATATGCAAAAAACAAGAAAATCTGAACATAAACACCTTCAGGCTATTTAAAGGGGCATGGCACTTTTATCATTTTATGGCAGCCAGTCATTTCTTGGGAAATTTCAACCAAGCTTTACTGTGCTGCATTTGGCATTGGGTGTAGTGCAGCAGTAAAGCATTGAAGTCAATTAAAATAAAGAATATTGTAGCTGTTTATTTATGAGAGAAGGCAATTTTCATATAAGCTTGAGTTTTTTTAAATCTAAATTTGAAAATTTATAAAAAATTAAACTAAAAATTATTGAAATGAAGGAAAAACATATTTATAAATATAAATTATCAATAAAAATGACAATATTTTAATAAGTTCATACTACTTTTGAACTAATTATACAACATAATTTCATTAATTTTTATAAATCAAAATTTGCATAATATTTCATGTTTTATTGATTTTTTGTTTAGTGGCTTGTTTTGTTCAGTGGACTTTCTACAATCCAAAAGTATCAATATTTTGGTTGGATGAATAAGATTTCATATAAAAATTGTGTTTTAGTCAATGTTATATACAGAATGAAAATATAATAAACTGTAAAGCTTCACAGGTTTTGATAAAAATTAAGCAAGATATCTTAATTTAAATTTTTGCATATAAATTAGACTCAATTACCATTAACCCCTAGTCTGTAACTGCAGAGAGAACTTGAATAATGTGAACCTCAAAGAGATTTCTTTTTATACTGACTTCCATTGATCCAATAATATAATAAATTTTAATGCATTATTTATGATTAATATTAGCATATTAATCTTAATTTTTTATTTTTCATTTCAAATCAAATTTAATTTTGAATTTGAATCAGTCTGTCTTTTGAAATAAATCTTATCACACAACTTGATATGCAAATAATGTTAATTTTATGAAGATGAACTTTAAAAAATTCAAATTCATTATCAGGAAAGTTCTGAACTATTGGGTTGTTCAGAAAGTAATTTTGTTTTTTCTGACCAGTGACGTTAGTTGTATTTTTACCCACCAATTTCATTCTAAGCCATATTGTCAAGTAAATTTTGACAGCTGTTTTTCAAGGTATATTTATAAAAAATTTTTTTTTGATTCTGTGCAGTTGCTTTTTTCAGTGTCCTATCAAAAATGGAAAATAAAATGGAGATTTTCAGCATATTTTGCTTTTTTATTATCGAAAAGGTGAGAATGCTGTTCAAGCAAGAAAAAAGTTTTGTGAAGTGTAGGGAGAAGATGTGTTAACAGAATGTCAGTGCCAAAACGAAAAAATAAAAATGCTGTTCAAGCAAGAAAAAAGTTATGTGAAGTGTGTTAAAAGAATGCCAGTGCCAAAACTGGTTTGCAAAATTTCATTCTGACAATTTATTGAATAATTACCTAGCACACACTGCAGTTTAAAAATAACTCTCTTTTAATTAACCATCGTACAATACTAACGTTTTCGGCGTACAAACGCCATCATCAGGTATTTCACCCTTCTTTACAATCAAATCAAGATATCATTAGAACATTGCTATGGAACAGTAACTCTTCAGAACAAATTCAAAAAACTTCGTTCTTACTAAAACTTTAAATTTAAATATAAATAAAATTACAATTTAAAATAGATAAAACTCTAATATTTACAATTATAAACTTAATACACATTATACAGTAAAATAAAATAACTTATTAACTTGGTAAGTAATTACAACACAGGGACTACACGATCTTACCAAGTTAACAAGTTATTTTATTTTATTTTACTGTATAATGTGTATTAAGTTTATAATTGTAAATATTAGAGACCATTCATGATCATTTGAAATGACTTTGTTTTGTTTCAGATCTCAATATTTGGGTTCCACATGTTTTCAAAGAAAATGATTTGCTTCATTGCATCGATATCTGTGATTTGCTGCTCAAACATGAAGAAAATGATCCCTTTCTGAAGCATATCATAAATATTGATGAAAAATGGATTATTTACAACAATGTTGAATGCAAGCGATCATGGAGCAGAAGAGATGAGCCAGTTCAAAGCACTCCAAAAGCTGATATTCATCAAAAAAAGTGATGCTCTTTGTTTGGTGGGATTTCAAGGAAATTGTTTTTTTTTTTTATGAGCTTCTATCAGACAATTCCACAATTAATTTGGAAGTGTACTGCCACAAATTGGACAAATTGAAAGATTCCATCAAATAGAAAAGGTATAGTGTTTTACCATGACAGTTCCAAACTTCATACAAGTTTGATGGCTCGTCAGAAGTTGTTACAGCTTGGATGGGATGTGCTGCTGCCATACCCCACCATATTTGCTAGATCTGGCACTCTCTGATTATTACTTATTCTGGTCTTTACAGACAGCAAAACATTTAGTTTAAATGAAGATATCAAAAATCACTTGGTTCAGTTTTTTGCAAGCAAAGATCAGAAACACAAGCATGGAATTATGCTACTACCAGAAAGATGGGAAAATGTATTGGACCAAAATAGTCAATATAAAATTAAATAAAATAGTTATATACTATAAAAAAATTGTCATTCATTTTCATGAAAAAAATGAAATACTATCTGAACAATCCTATACATGCAATTATAGCATCATGATGCTGACTAACTGCAACTGAACTCAGAATGAGTATGATATGATTCTCTGGTCATATACAGTCTTCAGACAATTGATAGCATTATTTGGTTTTTTCTTTTCAGCTTTATTTGGCACTTTATCAATGATAACATACATGAAATAACATTTTTTTTTTTTAAATAATATAATAAAAATTTCTAATACATATTACAGTATATAATAGCAAAATTCTTGTTTTACTATTTTGACATAATAAATTCCTAATAGAAAATAAAAATAATTTATTTTATAAGTTTTAATAGAAAAAAGTATTGCTTCAAAAGTATTACTTCTCAAGGTGGTAAGTAGGGGCAGTTTGAACTGCCCCTACTTACCACCTTGAGAAGTCTATAGCAAAGTGGTGTAATAGCTTGCTCAGAGAAATGGATCTGACATCGAGTAGTACAGTAAAGATTCTTGAAAGAGTATCGAATATCGAGTACAACAACAATGATGTGTTCATGAAATATGATTTTGAAAATTTATATCCATCTTTGTATCTCAAACCCACCTGCCTAATCTTTTACAGGATTCTTTTAGAAAATGTACCAAATGCCCATCTCATCACAACATTGTTAAGAGAGTTGACCCATTTAATCTGTTATAAATCATATTTCAGGTTATAGGTAAAATCTTTGAGCAAACTAGAGTCATACCAATAGTTAGCCTGATTGCAGGAGTCTTTGCCAAACTAGTCTTAAGGAGCTTCAAAGCTGAAAAAATCCAGAAGTTTCAACCGGAATTAAAGTTCTACATAAGGTATGTAGATGATGTCCTAACGGTATGGACCAATAGGAAGGATATACATGTCTTTGCTAATGAGTTCACTATGGAGGCTTACAGGTTAACTCTAAGAATGGAACAGATGCACGACTCCTCAATAAACTACCTAGACTTCAAGGTAACTGTTAAAGATGGGCATATAGTGACTTCAGTATACAGAAAACCGTCCTATGAACCAATACTGATACCCAATTGGTCAAATGATCCCATATCGTACAAGGCAGCCATCTTTAGGTACTTTTTTAGAAGAGCCATAATATATAGTGTGTATGAAGAGGACTTGTATAAAGAGGTGGATTATATTATTAGAACTGGATTACAACATGGATATACGAAGCCCTTCATTCTAAGCATATTTAATCGTACTAAGAGAAATCTTGAACAGAAAATTAATAGTACTGAGAATCTGCAAGCAAGTGGAAGTAACCCTAGCCAAAGGGAAAGCTATATGCTTGTACCCCATACTTTAAGGAATTACGCTTTTCTAAAAAGATTAGTGAAGAAGAATAATGAGCGGCTGACGAGTCTACGGCCTCCTACAATCTTTAGTAGTTTAAGAAATGAGAAAGACCACTTGATGATTATGAAAAGGTAGGCATATATAAAATACCTATTGAGAATATGAGCATCCATCAACAGAAGTCGTACATAGGGGTAACAACAAGGAACTTAAGCCAAAGAGTAGCAGAGCATAAAAAGGACATAGCAGCAGTTAAGTTAAGTACGGCATTATCTATAGAAGCTTATACTAATGATATGAGAATAGGTTGGGACGAAACCAAAGTGGTAAGAACCGTCAAGAAGAAGACACATGCTTAGATGATGGAGACTTTAGAGATAGTGAGAAGACAGAACGAAGAAACCTTGGTGAATGAAAAATAACCGGGCTACCTGATTCATGGAAGTATGCCCTTAAGAACCTAGGGCGTTAAGATATTAGACTAATATGAGTTTGAATCATACACCCTTTCTGGACTGTGATAATACAGCCTTGTATACAGACTCTATGTTACGATGTTATTTTGTTGTATTTATTTTTTATTTTTATTAGTTTACCCATGCTCGTTACTATGGAAGATGAGATAATGGGTAACCATGGTAATGTTATGTATTTATTTTAATTTTATGTTTGTTTTATCATTCCATTTAAATTCTTCTAGAACTCTGAATTCTTTTGTAAAAACGAATGAATAACGAACAAGTTCTTTTGATTTGGAACCTGAAGATGGCAGAACATGCTGAAAACGTTAGTTCCATAAATAAATGTTGTTATTAAATTATCCTCTACCGCGTATTGTGCTCGTGTTTTTGTATTATGTAAATATTGAAATATTCTCAATAATTGAAAATTTAGTTGTTTAATTATATAAAAAAATAAAAGCTATTCATGTCATCATGTATAAGGTAATGAATGATAATTTTTAAATTATGTATAAATAGAATTTTAATAATAAAAATTTAAACTACTATTTTTTTTTCCCTTTCTGGTATGTAAAGGTAAAATAGAAAGAAAAGTATTATTTATTATATATATATAAAGTAGCTGATTTGATTTAACATCATTTTTCATTTGCATAGCAATTTAAACTAAATAAATTCATTTAAACATTATACATTACTTTTGATGCAGTCAAGGTTTAATTTAATTTTTATTAAAGATTGTGCCATTGACATCAATGTTCATGGGCAAACATTGAGACTAGTAATAATGTGATAATTAATGATGAATTGATGTATGAAAAATGATATGAATAGATTAATAATAAAAATTAAGACTTTAGTACATAATGTAATTCTTTTGTAAAATAACTGGAAAAATATTTGGTCTTTGCAAGTTATGCATAAAATTGTCATAATATACAGTAGTCTCCCCCAAACACACATTTCATTTTTATTATATATGAATATTTATATGATAAACAAAAAGTTTATACTAGGCAAGGATAATTATATGTATAATATTCTAACCTATGTATAAGTTATTCTAGCCTAGTATAAGTTTTCAGCATACAACTTTTTGGCTTTTCTGATTTGTTCTTCCTGCAAATTTATATAATTGAGATTTCATTGATTGTTTCATTGAAATATTTAATTAGTAGAAATATAGGTATTTAAATATTTCTCTACTAAATATATCTTAAAAAAATTTAAATAATAAAAAAGTTTTTTAATATTTTAATAATAATGAAAAATTCTTAGCAGCATAAACTTTAATAAAACATAAATACATATATAACTACTGTATATTAAATAATAATAATTTTTATCATCATTGGAACATTAAATATAAGTTTTTAATTCATTTCAAATGATACTTTAATTCTTTAAAAATGGTAAGCGACAATTCTGGCATTTTATATATATATATATGAAATATTCATTTACAGTTATTATACATATATACTGCTCTGTTGGGTACATAGTTTACAAATATCTGCACTTGAATTTTATTTTAAAATTCAAATTTATTTTTCTTTATTTAAATCAAAATGTTATTCATTGTCTTCATTGTTTATTCCAGTTCTTAATTATTTGTGAAAACAAACTAAAATGTCAATTTTGTACTTGAAAAGTTAGAATTATATAAGCAGATACATTCATCTCTAAGAAAATAAATTCTAATATGTTACATATTTTTTAAACTATCAAACATAATTTCAATACAATTCTTAATTCTGAATTCCACTCTCAATTGACTTAATATACAATATATCCATGTATATAAAATTTATGTATTTCATCAAATTATATCAATTAAAGAATTAAAACCAAATGAATTGTAATTATAATCTAATTTAAAGATTTTTTTCATTTATAGGTTTTAACAATGGCACCTGGTCTAACACAGTTAGAAATAATTCCGTTCAGAGTTGCAGCTTACAACAAAAACAAAAAGCAGATGGAGTTGTTTGATGCAAATCGTAAAAATGAATTTGAGTTTATTTCTGGTACATACATGAGATCATTAGCTCGCAATGGACAGACCCCACCAGATGGTTTCATGGCAGCAAAAGCATGGAATGTCTTAGCTTCATATTATAGATCACTTTCAACAAAAGCTTAATCTGTGATTACAATTATAATTAATTTTAACAAGAAGTCTGATACCACAATGAAAAATGTTGCTATTTTGACATCAAAATCGTGGACCAAATAATTGTTTTATATCTGTTAAGTTTAAGTAGGAGTACTTCTGCTGTAACTGCAAGTGTTTATTCAAACTTCAGTTACAAAGAGCAATTTATTTTATCTGCTCAATATGTTGGGATATAATTCGATTGTAAAATTATCTTTATCCCACTATCTTTATGCTTCTAATTTTAAAATAAGCATAATGATTTTAAAAAATTAAACTGCTTTGATTGCAGATGTTATTTATTGTAAAAAAAATAATGTTGAATTTGTTGAATCATTTATATATGGATATAGACACTAAATCAAACATGGCTAAACTAAATCTGTTAAAATAGACAATATTTATTATTGTAAACTTATTTGATTTTATATAATTTATTCTTACAAAGAGAGATTTTTTTACAGATATTATATTGTGCATTTCAATATATCGTATGCAATTTAAAAGTATGATTTTCAGAACAATTTTGGAAAATTATTTTAAGGTACACAGCCATTCTATCATATCTAAATGATTTTTTAATACTAATATATATAATGTACTTTTACATATGAGAAAATAAACGGATATTTATGAATTGAATTGATAATTGTTTTTTATTCTATAACATTTACGTTAAAAATTATTTTTCTCCCTTCATATTTTAAAATTGATCAAAGATTAGAAATGTTGAAAAAAAATTATATAGAATTTCCGAAAAAAATTAAATATTTTATTCTACTATAATAAAGGTTATTGCAGTAACCAAGGTGTATTTTATCTTAAAAGTGAGTAAACAGATGGCAGATGGAAGTAAAGTATTAATTAAATTGTAGTTGTACTACAGATTCTTATATAGAGTGAATGGTAAGTTTTATTAAATTTTTCTGATGTAACTAAAATCTATAATTACTGATTAAACAATGATTCTGTTAGTATGTAAATCAATGTTGTTTAAGATAATTATTAAGTACAAATTTCTTTTTTTATTTTTAGAAAAAAAGTAATGATCGTTTTAAACATCGTAACAAGTATTATTGCTGTAATCGTATTTTTCGCTGGAATATATGGTAATTCAATGGTATGCGTGATATTCTTCAGAACTCGTTTATTTTATACGCACAAAAATTCTCTTCATATTAGTTTAGCTGTTGCTGATTGCATATCGTGCTGTTTTAATTCTTCTCTCTGTCTAGCATCTGTTGTGATTGGCCCTAATTCATCCGCCAGTGCTGTTCTGTGTCGTGCTCAAGTCACTATTTATACCATAGTTTATACCATTAATTTAGTGACTCTTGCAACAATTTGTATCCTTAGAACTTTGATTCTGCTCAGATCTCGAAAGAAAATATCAAAGAAATTAACGTATACATTCATTGTTGTCTCATGGCTGTTGGGTGCATTTTTGAGTATTTTGAGTAACACGCTGTTTCATGACGATTATTATGAAATGTGTGCCTCGGTGAAAATAAACGAAGAAAAACTTAATTTTGGAAGATTAATTGGATTTCCAATAGTTGTAATAAGTTTTATAATTATTCTAAGTTGTTATTTCATAGTTTTAAGGAAAAGACTTAAAGAAAAATTTCTCAGGATTTATCCTGTAGTGGGTGATCGGATGAAATATCAAGTAAGAATATAATTTTATTTTCCTATATACACTGTACAGCAGTGTTTCCCAACCGCTTGTACGCGAGAAAATTTAATCGATCCGCAAAAATGTTTTAATTTTTATAATTATAATCTGTTTTCCGCTTCCAGCAATTTTTAAAATTTATTCATAAATAAAAATTCAAAATAGCTTAAATGATAGTTCATATCCTAATTTGGAACATTTGTGATTAGTATTAAATGAGACAGTACGTTTTGAGATTTCTAAAAGTGAATATCGTTGTTCTGCTGCGTTACTTTTGTTCAAAGCTTTTCTTCTTCGATTTAATAATTCATTGAATAACAACTTTAGGCGAATTAGGATTATCCGCAATACCGATTACATAAACAAAGCTAGAGAAACCGTTTAGACATAAGCCCACTTGACATGTCTATCATGACAATTTACAACCAAACATTGATTTTAATTATTGAACAGGAACAACAAATATGATATTTATTTTAACAATTTGTTTTCTTATTTATTAATTATTATTTATTTAATAAGTTAAAATGTATGACAGATTAAATAAAGCATAAATAAATACAATAGATATTATATTCATATAAAATTTATAATTAAATTCTTTTATGTTGCCAGGCCGTGAAACATTATCAGACTTTTCATCTTTTCACAATGGAAAAACATTGGGAAACGCTTCTGTAAAAGACTTTGTTTAGTTTAGAAATGAAATATATGTAATATATATAAAATAAATTGCTTAAAGCTTAATTCAGTATACTTTATTCTAAAGTTCTATTAATTTTTTTCTATTTTCAGATTACACCTTCAGCCAAAGATCCGATAGATCTGCATTCAAATATGACAAGCATCCATACAACTTTAATCCTTGGTGCCATATTATTTATATCATATTTGCCACTAACTTTACTTATATTTGTTCCACCTAAAAAGATGGATGATCAGCACTCTTGGTTCTTATTTTCTTTTTCTATCTCTCTAATTATGAGCATGCTAAATCCATACGTATACAGTTTAAGATGTGCTGCCTTTCAAAAAGAAGTAGCATATTTAACAAAATTTTCGTTCTGTTGTAAAAAATGAAGTTTAGAATTTGAAAATAAACAGATGCTAAATTTTTATTCCTGAATATTAAAATATTGAAAAGTTTGTGTAAATTTTTGTATATATATAAGAACAGTCATTTCTCTCAAAAATTATAAATCACATATTTTGAAGTTTTTTCTTTCAACATTTTTTTCAAATTAAAATTTTTATTTTCATCTGGTTTACAGAAAAGTATTTTTTATGAAATTTACTCATTTTTATGCACTTTTTACTATAACTGATTTCTTAGATACTATATTTGGTAATAACAACGATTTTCGTCTTGGCATCACACAGAAAATCTATCCATCTGATCGAATTCTAAGTCATTTTTTTTCAAACGGGATCTGGATTGAGATATTCTAAAAAATTGTACCAAATTATATATTTATTTTTATTTTTTTGAGATTTTTGTTAAAGATGATAGAGAGAAATAATTATGATAATCTTAAGAAGTTAAATAATAATGGTTTCCAATTTACGACGAGGTTACATTTAAAAATTTTGATCATAAATCCGTCAAATTCATATGATGATTTTCCATAGGCGCAGTTATAAATGGAAGTTGCGTTCCCCAACCACCAGAACTCGTCTGGTGGATTGGCCGCGTGGAAACGTTTTGGCTTTTCACGCTGGAACAGGGTTCGAGTCTCTGATCTCATCCCTTGGAAATATCTATCATGAGGTTAGACCCTTTATCTCCGTCTTCAACAATCCTGTTGATCCCTCCACAAAAGTTGGTAGCCTATGGAAGCAGCCCGGTTCTATAATTAGGCGGACTTAGGCAAATCGCCTAGGGGTTCCTTGATGGATTTTATCCATATCATCATGCTTTGATTATTTCTTAATCCATTTTCACTAACTAAGAAGAATACCTCCATTTCTCTTTTTTTTTTTTTTGACATTTTATCAAAGCTTCATTTTTTATACTTGTGCATTTAGTTATTTTTTACTATTTGTAAAAGTTTACACCTCTTAAATACTGGAGCAAGTAGTCCAATTGAAGTCATGTTCTCTGACTCGCCAATAGAATAAAAAAAATTAGATATTATTAAAATTTCCGTTTATAATACATAGTTCGTTAGAATAATTAAGATTATAGAAGTACCGACAAATTTCAATATATCGTTTTAATTTTGTACTACTATCCAATCAGAAAATTTTAAATGATGTATTCCAATGTCTGTCATGGACTACAACACCTGTTATGAGATCGGAAAAGTTTAAAATTCATTTCTGTTAAGTAAATGATAGTCAACGATCCGGTCTGATCCCCTTTTGAAAAACTTTAGGTGGTGAGTGATACGAGAATTGAACATTTTCCTTTACATGTAAGCCAGCGCTTTATCTCGCGATCATGTATGTATTCTCGCGATTCACTGGCCGATAATTTAAATATGTCTTAAAGGAAATGAAAATAAAGTCGTCATAATTTTCAGTTTCATCATTACTTTCGTATGCAATATTTGTATACAAAGGTAATAATGAAACTGGAGCTAATAAAATGGAAAACTTTATTTTTTTTGACGTTCTAGATTATGTCTGACTAACTCAAAATGTTAGTGGGTCACTTCAGGAAACTACCAATTCTTCGCGGACCACCCATTAGATAAAATATCTTTAAGAAAATAAAAAAATATAGCAATCTATTTTATTCATACATGATTCTTAAATTTATATCAATGAGATATTTGTTTTTATTAAGAAAATAAAAAAATATCATAGCAATCTATTTTATTCATACATGATTCTTAAATTTATATCAATGAGATATTTGTTTTCTTTTACAATCATATAATTTTTGTAAATTTATTTCAATATTGATATTTCAATGTTGCACATTTTAGCTAATTTTCCAAATTTTCAACTGTAACTGAAGGACGAAACTTGCCTTTAATTAACTTCGTTTTTGAAAAAGTTTCATAAGCATTTGTAGATCCCAAAGCGCTTATATTCTTTGGGGACAAAAACTTTAACTTTGAATACTTTTCTGCTGAAATATGTCTTGTAAAAATGTATTTTGGATGTTTTGGTATGTTTGCACCGGTGAAAAAGATTGCAGAACTCTGATGATGATAGTTGTATAAAAATTATTTCGCTGGCCGCATAAAAGAATACGGAGAGCCGCGAATTGGCCATTGCTATTATCATTTATGGGATTGCCTATTCTAAACAACGCATAAATGTTTCAATGTATCACTTTTTTTTATTACGAAGCATAATTTTAAAAAAATTTATATAATAAAGAAATGCAAAAAAAAAAGATTGTTTTAAAAATTATATATATTGTTAGATAATATGTTGGGACTAGATTTTCTATATGAATTAAAATATCTAAAAAATTCTTATCCCTTTGAACAAGAATTGGCGATGAAATTATTCGATTTTCTATAAAGATATAATTTAGGCAGTGAATATGCCAAATATTTTTTATATACTGCAAACGTTACCTATTTCCGTAGTCAATGAGGAACAGAATTTTTTCTAAATTATTAAAAATTGATTTATGGACAGCCATAATTCGAAAAAATTGGATGGATTATCAACATTAACAACTGAACAGCTTTTGTTAAAGAAATTAGATTTGGAAAATGTGATGGCAAAAAATTAGACATAAATGATCGATAAATTTTATTTTAAATTGGTAATAATCTGTAAGAATTAAGTATTTTATTTAGTTTTTTAAATCAACATTGAGTTTCAGTATAGAGAATTACTTGTGTTATACAGGGTGAAGAAAAACTTCGTCGTAATATTTTGTATACTGATAGGGGACCTCGAAACAAGTCGAAAATGTCTAATAACACATGGTCTAAATGGCATCGTTTTTGAGTTATAACCCTTTAAAGCAGGTCAATCACCATCGACTACAGTCACGACACGTCGCGTTGCCAAGACGCGTCGCATTGCGTCGCTCTCATACTTAGGCCGGCCGCAAACTAGTCGATAGCATCGACTGCGATCTGACGAACTTGTAAAATTACATATAATTAAAACATAGAAATTTGTGGACTCAATTATTCGCATTAATCGAGGCCTACCTGTACTCTTTAACCTCACAGACTGTCTGAATAACATAGACTCAAGCTCAAAACAGGTATTAATAACTGGTGACTTCAACTGTAGAGTAGATCTGTCTAATCACAAAGGAGATGGCCTTATTGAATTTCTATCAAATCATGGCTTTTTATTGCTAAATAACCCAGCCGACCTCACTTATTTGATCACAGAGGAGGTAGCTGTATAGATTTTGTATTTCAAAGAGCACTCTCCACCAAATCAAGAATAGAAATACGACAAAAACCTTATCAGAAAACATCTTGGAATCTCAATAGAATTGAAATCCCCTGAAAACAGAATTATAAATAACCCAAATCAGATAAAACCAAAACCACCAAGGGCTATATCCACCAAGGGATTGATATAGATCAATCGAAAATATAGACACCACATACCTAAAAAACATACTCCATAATATTTCAGATAAAAATAAAATATCAAAAGCTGTGGACATCTTCACCAATCACCTCATTACAGCCTGTCATACACAAACCAAAAAGAAAAATTGGCACAAACCCTGGTTTGATTCGGAATGCAGAAATCGCAAACGAGAAATATTGAGTTTATTCCAACTTAGCAAACAGGATCCACTTTTCAAAGAAGAGTATTTTAAAGGAAGAAGGAATATAAAACCATACTTAAATTAAAATTGCAACAATTTAGTGAAACCAAACTTTACAAAAAATAGAAGATAGTAATAAAAGACCTTGGATCCTGTTCCCAAAATACAAACAAAACTATATCTCCGTCTTTGATGATCTTACACTGGAAAAACACTTCAAGCAACTATTAACAGACCCTAAGCATGTAAATGAGACACACACACACACATTCTGATTTAGTAAACTTTGAACCATGGCAATACCAGAACTTCACAGAAATTGAACTACGCAATTCCTAAAAAATAATAAAGCACCTGGACAAGATAATATCACCAATGAAGTATTAAAACAAATATATTTCAATTTTAGATATATTTTATTAATTATTAATTTCGAAAGGAGGTATTATAAATAGTATATCATTAATAAATAATTATACTTGGTGTTAATATATTTCTTATTTTTCTTATGATCGAAATTAAACTATTTGAATATAGAATATATTTACGTCATAGGATGTCATCGTGTAGAAAGAAAATGCGAATGTAGCCAAAAATAGCAAAATCAAAATCCTTGTTTAATGACATTTAAATATGCAATGATAAAATGTTATTTAGTGTGTCAATAATAATCTCAACAATTTTAAAAATAATGCAATATTCGTTAAATTAGTGATAAACGTAGGAAGCAATGGATCATCACGTTTCCAAACTATAAAATTCCTAAATAAAATAAATTCTATGTATTTTATATTATTGTGAGCGTTTTATATGTGATACATGCACACTGTGTGCAATTTACGTCAAAAAACAATAATTTTGTGTAATCTTATCTAAACTTCAAATCTCACTTAAGTAGTAGCTTTGAAGACAATTTATCTTCATTAAAATGTACTTTTTAGAATGCTATACTCTATAGTATAGGATTTAAACATATTGTTGAAGGAAATTATTTTATTTTAGTTTTCTTAAGATATTTGTTTTATTTTTCCTCCTAAAATAAAAAATAAATAATAATAATAATGAGAAATGCAAGAAACAAAATTATTAATTATAAATGAAAAATGAATATCTAATAAAAATAAATTATTCATATACTGTAGTTGTGACTTTTGTCATCCTATAAACCTATGAATAATATTTATCTCAGAATAAACATTTTTGATATATTTTCTTCAGAATAAAATTGCTAATATAAAAATCAATTTTTTTTTAAATTTATAAATTAATAAATAAATAAATATATAATGAATTTTATTATTAGTATCTTTTTAGTATTTTTTATGTTAATATAGTATTATGTTTTTTTACTGTACAGTATAGTATATAATTTAAAAGTTATATACTGTACTGTATATTATAAAATTATAGTATTCTATAATATACAGTTTAACCTCCAAAAGTTGACCACCCAAGGGACTAAAGGAAACTCGTCAACATTTGGAACAATCATTAAATTTTATGTAACTTATGATTTTTCATCAATTATTAAGCTGTACTGACATATATACATGCTTTATTTTATTGCGAAGCTTTTATTAGAGAATGCCATACAGAAACATACACAATCAAAACACAGGAAAATTATTCATACAATACTGTATCATACAACATCATTACTCATGTATTGTTTTCTTATGGTTTGATCATTCTTTCTGGAAAAATAGTCAATTTTAGTCTGTTTCTTATTCTTTCTGGAAAAATAGTCAATTTTAGTCTGTTTCTTATTCTTTTTGTGAAGGTAAGCAGAGAAAGCACTCTCAACACTGGCTACACCACTCAGCATACCTGGGTATTTTTCCATGACAAATGACTTTAACTACATTATCAAATGATTGACATCCTCTTTTGGAATATCTGCAATTTGTGTGATCTTTTCACTTAATTCTGTTTCTTCAATTACTTCCAGCATTTTTCTGCTTGGTTGCACTTCAGTCAATACTAATTGGAAAATTGCTACCAATTCTGCATTTCAACTTTTCTTGCCCTTGATACAGAATGGATTCAACTGGTCAAGTTATAGAGAGCAAATTAATACTGTGTGTCATGGTCCAGATGGTCAAGATACAACTTGTAGAGGTGGTCAATATAGAGAGGTTGGCTTTCTATTGTGTACATATGGTGTATATCCAATCTACGAAAATAAGTCAACTTAAAGAGATGGTCAACTATGGTGGTTATACTTTAAATAACAATTTATTTATTTATCATCAATACTATATTTTTATTTCATATTTAAATAATAGACAGATTTAATGTTCTTAATATGCTTTTTGTAAATTTCAATTTTTTTATATATAGTATAGCATTAAGGCTAATCTTTGAAAATATTTTAAAATCTGTACTATCTAAACTATTTCTGATTACATTACTTAATGTATATAATACTGTATATGAAACTTTTAAATAAATGAAATATAATCTGATAAGATTTTATATATATTTATTTTAAAATTGATAACTATTATATTACTTAAATATTAAAATATTATTTTCAGAGTTACTATGACTGAAAATGAAGTTTATGGTCCAATTTGGTAAGTTTATTTATTTATTTGTTATTTGTTTATTTGTTTTTTTATTTGAATTTGCATTAAATAAGTAGGACTGAATATATTCACTGTGATAAATAATAAAATAAAATGATACACTAGATGTTATTTTGTATCATCATTTAGTTCATCATTTTATTATATTAATTCATGAAATATTAATATAATCCAAAAAAGTTTTTTTAAATTTAATTCTTCAAATATGTTACAAAGAAATCAAAATAATATAAAAAGATTATAAATGAGCTGAAAAAGATATGCTTTCTATTGAAAAAAGAAATTAAAAAATTTTAAAAATTCATTAAAAATGAAGTTTTTCAATTTCAATATTTATTTACAGTATTTAAAATTTACTTTCAATATTTGAATTTTAAAATAAAATATTTCTACAAGAAATATTTTATTTTAAAATTATCATAATTACAGATCAATGTTCACTATCCAAACTGCTTAAACCTTTCTGAATTACACATTTAAAAACAACAATACTACATGCAGTATAATTATAACTCCTCTTTAATATAAACCTTGCACTAACGTTTTCGGTGCATCCGCACCCTCTTCAGGCACAACCCTCTCTACGACCGTTATGAAATACGAGATCTAAACCTTCGTTGCCATAGCAACCCCTTTACTTTTGTTGTCCTCTCTGATATACCGCAGATTAAGAGATCATTTAAAATTTGGATTCAGACAAGGTAAATCAACATGTCACGCAATAAAACACCTCATGGATGATATTAAAGAAAATTTGAACAAGCCTAAAGGGAAACTCTTCTGTGCATTTATAGATTTCAGTAAAGCTTTCGACTTGAAAGCTTTACTGAAATCTATAAATGCCATAGACAGTGTAACCGAAGCACTCACTCTCAGCTTATTTAATAGAATTTTCCTAGAAAATTCTATTAAATAAGCTGAGATAGGTATATGGTATCAACGGTCATATATACAATATAATCTCAGATATTGTGAGAGAAAACATTATAAATATTAGAGATGGTCTTAAAACTGTGTGTAAAATTTCCTAGAACAAAGGAATGGCTCAAGGAGACTCCCTTAGCCCCTACCTGTTTCTACTCTATATAAGAGATCTACCTAACAAAGTCAGGATAAACAATGTGAAGACAATATGTATGCAGATGATTTAGCTATATATTCAGCATCACTTTATGACCTACAAGAGGCTCTCAACAAACTATGCAAATGGTATACAATCAATATGATGAATTGAGATGAGAAAAAGACTGAGGTCATCAAATTCAGAAAAGGAAGGAAATTAAGTAAAAATGACATCTTAACCTTTAATGACATCAAGCTAAACTTCATCAACAAAGATGCTTATCTGGGAGTCACATTAACAACCAAGCTATCATTCATTTAACATGTTAATACACTCAAATGCAAAGCTAGCATAGCAATCTGCGCCATCCCGAATCTGCAACTAACATCAATAGAAACGTCAAAAAATCTACAGGATAAAAATAGAACCTATACTAACATATGCCAAAGATGTAGTCATTCCAAATTTATCCCTACAGAACTTTAAGGAGTTGGATAAGATCAATACAACTTTCATCAAGAGGTTTTTAGGAGTTCATATCAATGCCTCATAAAATTACCTCCATCCCCATCTTTACTGAAGACTTAGAAAACAACAACCTAATAAACGAGGAAATTCTAAACAAATACAGAATGCACAGACAAGCTAAATTAAACAAATTTAATGATCAGAATTATAACTTAACATGGCAGGATAATAACCCTAATTGGAAAAATAACGACTTCAAAAACCGAAGCACACTTATAAAACTTTCTCTTCATGGCTTTCATTGTAAAGTATGTAAAAACAAGAGTTTCCATTATGCCTCAGAAGAATGTATATGTTCATACTGCGATAACAATGCAAGAACAAGATCACATATCTATTTGTACATATTTCATAAACATGCCACTACAATATATTCTTTCTTTATAATGCAATGTTGCCTTTGTATGCGATATACGAAAATAAATATATTATTATTATTATTAATATTCATTATTTTATTTGTATTGAAATATTTATGGATGTACAAACAGAAAGAATTACCAACTATGTATTCTTCATTACTTCATTTTGAAAACATCTGCATTGGATTCATTTTCCTCAGTATTGCTATTGTCTTCATTACATATGAAATAAATAAATACTTTTCAGCATCTGATCTGCTACTGCTCGGATATTTGACGTTTGTGAATCGGCATGATTGATATACAGTATAAGTGATCCGTAAAAAATTATGAAAATTAATGTAAGCCTCATATGATTTTAAATGCTGTGCCAAGTTGAAACTGGAGTCGCTAGTTTTATTTTACTGTTTTCATGTGTTTTATTTTACATTAAAATTTGATAATAAATGTTTGTTTTGTTTTTTAACTCTTATACTTACTTGCCTAATTTATTTATTATTAATATCTACCTATACTGTAAAATAATCAAGGTGTTTCGAAAAAATTTCAGGATTTGTGAAGTGTTTCATTATAGAAAAAGTTCGGGAAATGCTGGCTTAGACTATTACAGGAACAGGAAAACAAAAATTTAGATGGCTGTACACTAGGTTTAGCCATTGAAATAGAAAAGAAGTGAAAAGGTTATAGTCGCCAGGGCTGGTTCCCACATCAATCTGTCATTAACTAATTCCTCCGTTTCCCTCCTTCTCAGTATCTCCAATGACTCTGCTATCACCGGCTGCGTATGCTTCAGTATTGGCTTAACCACCTCCGTCTCATCCCATTTCACACTTATATTCTTGCTATATGCTTCCACCGCCAGGGACGTGGTAAGCCTAGCCTGCTTGATATCTCTTTTATGTTCTTCTATTCTTCTTGCAATTGTTCTTTTTGTGACTCCCACATATGCAGACTCCCAATTCAACTGCAGATCCCTTATAGGGATTCTATAGACCCCTTTCCGCTCCATTCTCCCTAGCAGGTCCTTATCATTCCTTAACACGCAAAATATCGTCGGGTTTCTCTTAGGTGCCATGCACGCTTCTTTTCTTCTCACCACTTCCCTCACCATTCTTACGTGAGAAGCTGTGCAAAATTCAACCGTTGATGAGAATGTATGTGAGGTATATTGACGATGTGTTGGTAGTGTGGAAGAGTAGCGGGAAGGTAGAGGAAGTGGCAAAGGATTTCACTCTGGCCCAGTACGGCCTGAAGATGAAAAAAGAACAGGAAAGTACTAAGAATGCCATGCACGCTTCTTTTCTTCTCACCACTTCCCTCACCATTCTTACGTGAGAAGCTGTGCAAAATTCAACCGTTGATGAGAATGTATGTGAGGTATATTGACGATGTGTTGGTAGTGTGGAAGAGTAGCGGGAAGGTAGAGGAAGTGGCAAAGGATTTCACTCTGGCCCAGTACGGCCTGAAGATGAAAAAAGAACAGGAAAGTACTAAGAAAGTACATTTCCTGGATATACAAATACAGAAAGAGAAAGGACGAATAGAGACTGATGTTTATAGGAAACCGACGTATAGGCCAGTTTTAATCCCAGAGTGGTCAAACGACCCAGTGGCTTATAAAAAGGCAGCATTCAGGAGTCTGTATAAAAGGGCGCTGACTTATTGTGGTACCAAGGAAAGCTTGGGCAAAGAGTTGGCTTATATAAGGGAAATAGGTGAACAGCATGGGTACAGGAGAGGGTTTCTCAGGCAAATTCTTACGGAGGTAAGGAGGAGTATAAAGGGGGCTGATGAGGAGAGGGAATGGCCCAGAAGGGAGTCTGTTAGGTTCGTGCCAGTACCTTTCCACTGTAGGAACGTAAGAATGGTGAGGGAAGTAGTGAGAAGAAAAGGAGCGTGCGTGGTGCCTAAGAGAAACCTGACGATATTTTGTGTGTTAAGGAATGATAAGGACCCGCTAGGGAGGATGGAGCGGAAAGGGGTCTATAGAATTCCTGTAAGGGATCTGCAGTTGAATCAGGAGTCTGCATATGTGGGAGTCACAAAAAGAACAATTGCAAGAAGAATAGAAGAACATAAAAGAGATATCAAGCAGGCTAGGCTTACCACGTCCCTGGCGGTGGAAGCATATAGCAAGAATATAAGTGTGAAATGGGATGAGACGGAGGTGGTTAAGCCGATACTGAAGCATATGCAGCTGGTGATAGCAGAGTCGTTGGAGATACTGAGAAGGAGGGAAACGGAGGAATTAGTTAATGACAGATTGACGTGAGAACCGGCCCTGGCATGGAAATATGTCGTAAGTAAGAAGAGGGATCGTAGAACGTAGAAGGCTCTGGATAAGAAAATACATTAAAAATATTAGAGGTTAGAATACGTTTTATTATTAAAATAAGCAGTAAAAATCCAATTGCCGCTATAAATTAATATATAGTACTATTTATACTTATCAAAAGTAAGCATACAAGTAGGAATGTGAATTGAACACATAGCGCCCTTAACCAATGACATTATTAAGTAAAGAGATATTCGTTTCAAAAAGCTCGCATTTACTGGCTATTGCTAGGAAATAACGAACGGTCTTAACTACAAGATGTGTGCATATATTAAAAAAAAGATTCTGTTATAAATTGTTTGAGGATTACTTTAAACATCACGTGCTCTTTGCGAAAAACCTCAATCAAAACACTACATGTATATTTCAGTTAAGTGATTCTAGAAGAGGGCAGAACTTTAAACGTTTTTGCGAACATTTTAACTACGTAATTAATCTTACGTCATTTCTGATAGAAATATTTATAAAATTTACACTTCCTAAAACATCCGTTCTATTCCGTCTGCGGTAATGTCTTATCCAATTGTAAAGATTGACGAAAGAGAGCACGTGTTTTTTGATAATTTAAATAAAACGTTTCTCTTTTACAGTTTAAATGTGTTAGTTTTCACGAGCGAATCATTTTAGTAGTGTCATTCCGGACATAGCCAATCACGACATGCTATTTTCTGCTAGCAAATCATTGATAGCTGTATTCTTTACCATCTGCCAATAAGTTCAAAGTTTCATGCGGTATTTATCATGAAAGACCAATGAGCGAAATGAACATACGATAATGATATTGTTTCGCAACCACTTACGTTTAAAAGCGTAGGTTAGACATGCGAATGAATTCAGGCAGTGCAACTCCTCATAATGATGTCTTTATTCGAGTATAGGGTTTTTTCTATGAAAAAAGCAATGATACAAGTTAACTATTCTAAATTACATAACGCCCATCCAATAGGGCAGGGTATTTAAAAACATTTAGTTGCCTCGGTGGATTAGGTCCTTCACTAAATATGTCAGGCCAAGTTTTAAGCTATTCGAAAACACAGATAGGTATGCTCCATATATTACATAATTAGCGATAAGGGCGACGGGGGATATGTTATTTGTTGCATAGGAAGAAGAGGAGAGATACACCTTCGCGTTGAAGCTATTCAAAAATTCTCGCATGAAAGTTTTGTTTCAAATATTTTAATTTGGACAATGTTGAAACATAAAAAAAGTTACGTGAAAACTCATAGCTATCGTGTTGTAATGTCTGCCAACACTTTTCATTGTGAATAAAAGATATCGTTTTCATAAAGCATTATTTTCATCATAATGCTATTTTGAATTTACTACCGTGTATTTTTACAAAACGTTTGTGATAGCACCACACAAACAAATTTTTGCATTAAACAACTAAAAGAGATAGTTGTGACGAAGTGCTACTGGGGAAAAGCGGGGGGAAATTGTCATATTCGAGATTAATTTATATAAGTTTACATATATAAGTTTATACATAATCTGTTTTCTGATTATAGATGCTTTTTCATGTTCATTGAGTAATTTTGGAAAAGTCGTCCAATAGCGTCCAGGATTATACAGTATGTCATTTATTAGTTTATGTATATTTTATAGTAACCGTGCAAATAAGACCAATTAAGAAACCCATATTTCAAGTAAAAATAAGTAAACAGGTTTTCGATACACATTACTTCTAATATCAATATATAAATGAGTCTTAAACGTTGATATTTATTACCTACAGATATCAATCTATTTTGTCAAAGAATTTTTTGCATATTTAAAATAAAACATTTTTATCATTACAGGTTTGTGGGGATGGATGACGGCCGCTGGACCAGGTGAGCTAGTCCGAATTGATGGGAACCTTATGGCTATCTAATATATCGATATTTTCGAAAATTCTCTCGTGCCTGCACTGCAGATGTTGGAGATGAGGTGGTGTATTTTGTTGTCTCCAATTCATACGGCTACAATATGTAAAGACAATCGAGTGGCCAGCTACAGCGCCTGATCTTAATCCAATTAAAAAATTGTGGGCGGATTTAACCACACCTACATTAACAGAAACCACACCAGACGAATTATGGGAAGAAATTTGTTTAAAATAGAAACATTTCCGGTAATCCGAGAAATGTCAAATTTTGGTGGAAAGCATGCCGAAAAGAATGACTGAGGTTATTGAAAATGGAGGTTTTTTGGACAAAGTATTCACGTTAAAGACAATTTTTATTATTGTTTGTTATCATATTTTTATTTCTGTTTAACCATATGCTATATTTTACATTTTTTGTTATATTTTATTAGTTGCAATTAATCTTCAAAATGTCTTGAGGAATATTTATTTTGTTGTGCAAAATAAAATATGTTATACCCATCATCTGTGTTTATTTTGTTGTATAAAATAAAATATCTGATATACATATCAACCATAAGCTTTGAAGTAATTTAGATTTTAAATTCTTACGCAATTATTTGTGCGATGCATATCTAAATATTATTTCCTTTTATCTTTGATTTATAATTCCAATTAACAGTTAAATTAGAGATTATTTAAAATTATTTAAGAGTGGAATGTAAAGTTTGGAAAGTAATTAAGAAATTATTGAAGTTTATGGGAAAATTAATGTATAAGAATAATTTAAAATAGTTTAAATAAAATGTTTCGGAAAGAAACAAGAGAATTGTAAAAAGTGAAGTCTTTTATTATTATATAGATTACTGAGGAGTACAGCAATATTTGAATTGTTACTCGAAATGCATTTAAAGAAAATTAAAAAAGTTAAAAAAAGGCTGCAATGTTGTTTGAAAGCTGTGAATTTATTTGAATTATAAATCAAAACTGAAAAGATAATAATAGGCTAGGACTAAAAAGAGAATACGACAATATTTCTATTTATACAGTAATATAGTTGGTAATGCACTTTGATTTTCGTAGAAATGACATGACAATTTACTAAAAAGTCTAGACATTTCAGTCTGTAGAAAAATTCTGTTCAAATGTCGAAACCTTTTGCAGTTCAACTTCTGATCTCGAGGTGTTAACAGGATTAAAGAGCGATAAACTAATGCAAATATCTGAATTATAGGCTAATCATCAATTTAAAAAAATAATATCTAAATGAATAAGAACTTTTTATATATGAAGTGTTGAGAATTACACGTGAAACAGTAAATAGACAGTATAAATGTTGAAATTTAATCAGGATTTTTGTTTGAGCTAAGAAAGCAGTTATCGCTGGGATAAATATTTTATTATATATTTATCACAGCGACTTCAGTGATTCTAATACTGTAATAATTCGAATAGCGATTCTAAAAAGAGGACGAACAACGATTAAAAAGAGAGAATCAATCACAGGCGTAGAACAAAGTGTCTCTAAAGAGGAGGAGCTAATTGGACAAACGTGTGAGAAAAGTGACCAATATGCGATAGTAGAGCTAAAAACAAAAGTATATATAACTAACAAGGCAGATTTACCAGTTTTCATATTTTTTGTATTTTTCCGAAAAAAGTTTTAAATTTATCGATAAATTTAAAACTTATAATAAAAATAGATATCGATATTTATCAAATCATTTAATATTGTTTACTCGATATAGATATCGAATAAATAATATTAAATGATTTGAATAAAAGAGGATTTTAGTAAAAGTAACGACGATACAAATTATTAAATACTTTATTAAAAACTAAAGTATAGAATAAAACGACGACACAAAAGTTAACATGTATAGTTTTTAACCCTCAAATAAACAGATCAAACTGCATATTTGGCTGAAAAAAATTTTAATCTTTTTATGGTGTCCATTACACACAATGTTTAAAATTTAAACGAAATCGAAAACGCGATAAAGAACAAAAAATAAATAAATATCTTTCCAACTCGGATTCGAACTCAGCTATTCGGAGTGGTAGACAGAGGCCTTAGCGATACTGCTATCAGCCGCTATCGGTTATTCATTAACTTAGGCTTTAAGTTAACGATTCTGCCGTGAGCAGCTATCACTTATTCTTGTCAGGAGAAATCACGTGACGAGCACATCCCACGCGTATACCTGCCACCCTATTTTCATTCAGTAGGGACAGGTCCATTCTGATCTACCCTGATTCTCAGTACAAGTACCTGATTGTGCAACCAATCAACTTCCGGCAAGCACAGCTCCTACGAAGAGTAGGCAAAACTTTATGGACTAGACTGTACATGTTTTCTATAGAGTACTGTAAATTACTATACTATAAAGTATACTGTTTTTTAGAAATGTTAAGTTTGGATGCTAAATATAAATGTACTGTATTTTCTTAAATTTAATTTTCATTTGTATATTACACATGTTTTCGATATACCGCCAACCTCGATTAGCCGCCAAAATCGTCCCCAAACGAATGCTGGTGTATTATCTGGGTTTGACTTAATATAGATACTGGTTTTGACGTAACACAGCATAATTATATATGCATATATCTATCCTTACTGTTTCAAGGTTACACTATTACATACAGTATATAGATATAACGATTTTATTGTTGTGTTTTATAACTATTTTTTTATATATATCTCTGTTTAAAATATGTATATCTCTGTAAATCTTGTATCTGTAAATTTGATAGTAATCTTCTGGAAATATTGATATCATTATACAGGATAAATTTTGTCGTCACAGGTATTCTTTAATTACTTTTGCATTTTGTTACCGTAAATCTGATTCCATTGCAAAACACGGTGATGATAATACAATTACACTTTGCTATCATGTATGTATTCTTGAGCATAATTTTATCAAGATATTTATTATTTTTATGTAACCAAATTAATTGTCACAACACGTCCGCTTTGTTTTAAAATTTTATATAATAAAATGTACACATAAAAAAATACAAATACATTATGTAAACAATATTATAAAATAAATTCACAAGTTTAAGTACGTTTCAGTTTTATTATTTAACCCTTTAAAGCTAAACAATCACCGAGTACACAAAGCGTCATGTCGCGTCGCGTTGCCAAGACGCGTCGCTTGCCTTGTTAATATAGCGGCGGTCACACCTTACGAATTTTAGCCACGGCCGCGACCACGACCGGAACTGGCTCTTCTCCCTAACTCGTAAACCCCCTCCGAACCGGTACGTCGCGTCGCGTTGCCAAGACGCGTCGCTCGCCTTGTTAATATAGCGGCGGTCACACCTTACGATTTTTAGCCACGGCCGCGACCGGAACTGGCTCTTCTCCCTAACTCGTAAACCCCCTCCGAACCGGTCGCTGATGCGACGTCGCTCGTCAACAAAAAGTTTGTTCTTGAGGCGATGGTCGCAACTGCACATCCAATGAGAAGTTCTCTTTCTCTGACATCATCAGCGATCAGCCATTGCTACAATTTTATTGGCTAAAAGTGAAGATTAGCGCGATAGCAGTAACTACAGTGTAACCACGAACAGTCAAGTGCAACAAGGCGATCAGCCATTGCTACAATTTTATTGGCTAAAAGTGACGATTAGCGCGATAGCAGTAACTACAGTGTAACCACGAACAGTCAAGTGCAACAAGCGACTTCTTCCGGTCGCGGTCGCGGCCGCGGCTAAAAATCACAAGGTGTGACCGCCGTTTATCCGGTAGTAAATAGGAAAAAGGCCCCTTTTTGCAACGCGACGCATCGTGACGCTTTGTGTACTCGATGGTGATTGGTTAGCTTTAAACGGTATGGATGTTATACAAGACCAGTTTAGATTTATCACTTAAAATTTACTAAACAATAAAAGTTTTCTTTCTATTGTAGGCTACAATACAATGCGAAGCACGAAAATTTTCAATTCTGTACGGTTAAAAATAAACATTTAATACCTTTGTTTACCCCATTATTTCCTTATTTTAGATAAAATTATTCGATAATATTTCACTTTCATTTTAAATATTCTATAAGTGTTGATTACATTGCAGAGTATTAAAGAAATATCAGCATTAAACTACATAATAATTGTTTAATGCTGATATTTCAGAATGTACAGAAAATTTCAACGAACATGACGTTCGATAATATTTCACTTTCATTTTAAATATTCTATAAGTGTTGATTACATTGCAGATTAAATTGCAGAGTATTAAAGAAATATCAGCATTAAACTATATAATAATTGTTTAATGCTGATATTTCAGAATGTACAGAAAATTTCAACGAACATGACGTAAGCGTGAGTTTACGTTATATACTTCTCAATTATAAAATAATGATTTTAGAAAATTTCATCAGAAAAATGCTAATAATTCACCATTAATAACTTTATTTTTCCACGTTGAATATTTTAATACGTGACAAAATTTATGACGACATGTAGGTGATGAATTTAAGTTGCAGTTTTAAATTTATGGCGCGTTGAATTAATGTTTTAAGTGATAAATCTAAACTGGTCTTGTATAACATCCGTAAACAATTCCAGGAAGTAATTTAAAATATTTTATTTGCCGTTATTAAAAATTTTAAAAACGAAATTTCCTCAAAAAGTGAAATTATCACTCGACTGGTTTTTCAAAATATTAATATACAGGGTAAAGGAAAACTTCATTTCGTAAAATATTGTGTACTGATAGGGGACCTCGAAACAAGTCGAAAATGTCTAATGAACACATGGTCTAAATTTCTAAATGGTACCGTTTTCGAGTTAGTAAACATTTAAAGCTAGCCAATCACCATCGAGTACATAAAGCGTCGCGCTGCCAAGACGCGTCGCATTGCGTCGCTCGCCTTCTTACCAACCCGGTAGTCAGTAGGAGAGCGACGGAATGAGACGCATCTTTGCAATGCGACACGTTGTGATGCTTGTCACTCAGTGGTGATTGGTTTGGACCATATGTTCATTAGACTTTTTCGACTAGTTTTGAGGTCTCCTATCAGTACACAAAATTTTACGACGAACTTTTCTTTCTTATCAAGAATAATATTTAGAGTAGGTCTATCAGTACACAAAATTTTACGACGAACTTTTCTTTCTTATCAAGAATAATATTTAGAATTTCGAGTAACGAAACGAACACAATTATTATTTAAACAAATGTCAACCGATGATGTATTGCATACAATAGACGCAATAATATCAAAATGAAGTTTTCATCCATCTGTTACTTTCAATTTTATTTTCGTTTCTTGTTACAAAGAAATTTTCCAACAATTTGCTAAGAATTGTGAATTATGAGAATTGCTGAACCAGATAATTCAGTCTAATCATCATTCTCTTACCGGTAATTAAAAAACTACATTCAAAAACGACAGAGATAATGCTAAACAAATAATAATATAAATTTAAGAATAAAAATAATTAGGATCGCTAGATTAATGATGTAAACGACAGAGATAATTCTAAACAAATAATAATATAAATTTAAGAATAAAAATAATTAGGATCGCTAGATTAATGATGTAAATTTAAAAAATAAATATGCATTATAGTCGTACATTTGTTGATCTAACAAGGTTTATAAAGCTAAATTCGTCTTTTGGCCAACCTTAGATTTATATACAGTGGGGGGGGGGCTGTGACACACTGAATGCGACGCGAAGGGAAGTAGAGCGAAGCAAATATGAAAGAAAAATTTACATTCTTCGCTTCGCGTTGCACTGCGTCGCAGCCTGTCTACATTGTAGCAGAGTTATTTCTCATGTTTCATGATTTGCAGATAGAGATCGTTTTCAGAGTGTGGTTAATTTGTTATTAGAAAAAAGTGATCGTATGTTTTCGGTATTCTTTTAATCTCATGTCATATAGACATGGTCTTTTTTGTACTTCTAAAACAAATTCTATATCTGAATCCCGACCACACAGTTGAACTTCCGCCATTTTCCAAATATATAAAGCATTCGTTTCTATTGGTTGATTTCTTCCTACGCGTCAAGCCGCACTGTATTGTTTGCGCGTGCTGATTGGTCAAAATTCAACTTTTTTTAATCTCCTTTCGCGTTGCACGTGCATAACCGCGCGAAATTGCCTTCTTACGCTTTGCTTCGCGTCGCGTTCAGTGTGTCACGGCCTTAGAAAGTAATGTGAAAAACAATATTATTATGTGTAAATATTATACAGTATAGCAGACAGATAAATAATAAAACTATTTTGTCAGGTTAATACAAACAACAGATAGGCCTAAATTAAAATTTAAAAAAATGTATACATCTGTATGTGTTAACTTCCTCCTTGGTGTAAGCAGACATGCAATACTAACTATACTTTACGACAGCATCGGAAGTCAGTATTGTGTCTATGGGAGTGCCGAAGTTCATTTATATCACTATAAACCGATGATATAGTGCACTAAATTATTCGCGAAGTTACAGTAAATTGCCATAAAATAATGACAATTTTGATAATTAAGCTATAATCTTCGAGTAAAATTGCCATATTAACATGATTTTAAAATTTAATAAATTATTTAAATTTTTAAAAAATAAATAAAAATTAAATAATTAATAAATTTATAATTATTTTTTATTAAAAGTAAAAGAGATATAATTTATTACGGAAGTACTTTCGACTTCAGTAAGTCATCGTCAGCCGTACATAAAATTTTATGTATGGCTGACGATGACTTACTGAAGTCGAAAGTACTTCCGTAATAAATTATATCTCTTTTTCTTCCCACTTAGAAAAAAGGATTATTTATTGTTATATCATTAGAAATAATAAATGTATCACAGAAATCAATATTAATTTGATGTTGAGACATTTAATTGATTCAATTCACAACAAATACATATACACAGAAAATATAAATATGTAGGGCAGCTCTAAAAGATGATTACACCTAAATTAACATTTAAGATGTGGAAATTCTACATATAAAGTGGAAATAGTCAATGATTTAAAACCAATGAATAATACATCCTAACTATAAGAAACTTTTGTGAGCAGGGGAAAATTTACCCACTGTTTCACTCATAGATCAGATAACACAACTTAAAAAAGTACTTCTTTTTCAGTAGTGATTTACTTTTCTCCCAGCAAGATCATTTTCCCCTATAGTTATAATCTTCTCATTTCAGCCTTCATTTTTCAAGAGATTAAACTACTAAATAGGTCTTCTGTCTCTTCATAAAAAGCAGAGTTGCAGAGTTGGAGTCAGAATTTTAAACTGCCTGGAATCGGAGTGGTTTTTTTTAAAAACGTGGAGTCAGAGTCAGACCATTTGCCATCCGACTCTGCAACCCTGATCATAAATAATAAAAAGCCATCCACAAAAAATTTTTGTGGATGGCTTTTTATTATTTTACTGACTTATGATAAAACTCAACATTGATATCAATTTAATATGTAACAAATTTTGTTATAGTTTCTATAAATTTATATTTTTATTTATAAAAATACTGTTTGGGCTTTACTTATTTAAAATGTATTGATCTAATCAAATAAATAAAATGTTTCTCATTTCATGCTATGTATATTTTTACATTTTTCTTAAAGTTTAACAGTAAGTTATGTAATCTAAAGATGGGCAAGTTGCCTGAATGTACTTGTTATTGAATAAACTTAATTTCATTCTAAGCAGTTTGAACAGTTGTTTGTAGAATTATCTGATTTCTTGTAATTGGCATTATTAAGCATTTGAGAAAATAGACTAGAATGAGACAAGCATTAAAGTTTAAAAACGATGACATTTTCTTTTAGAAATTAGGACAACGGTTATTATTTTTAAATACTTTATATCATCATAACTACATTAAATTAAATGAAAAAAAATTTCCTTGATTCTATAAAATCTGAATGATATGACATTTTATATAGAATAAATATCAAATATATAATTTTTAATAAAAACAAATTCTTTTCATCAAAATTATAAGTTTAAAGTTACTCAATTATTTAAAAGCATTATTACATATTTAATACTTCAATTAAGCAGCAGATAAGAACATTCCTGAAAAGCAGCATGACTAACAGCAATACAAATATAATTTACTATTAGAGCAGAACATATGCAATTAGATCAATTTTTGCTTAAATTATTCCAGAAAGATTCTATTTTAGAATCTGGAATAATTTAACTAAATATATCTTCTTCAGAATCAATTGCACTATTATTATTTATCTTTATTATTATATTGAACTAATATAACTGCAATAAGATTTTAATAAAAGGTATGTTTCTATATAAATTTTACATATCACATCATTCCCTTTTATATTTAGAAGTAAAATAAAATGATATCATAAAAGTAATTAAATTATTTATTCAGTTACACTTAAAAGTTAATTTTCAGAACAGTGAAGAATCTCTAATTTATTAAATCTTCAAGAAAAAAAAAAAAAGATTGAATTCAGGTCAAGATATACTTGATATGATGGATATTTAGTTTATCAGACCAAAAATATACAATATTTTTAGTTATCATTATTATTCATTATATTATATTTTAAAACAAAGAAAATATAAAATGTTCTAAAAATACTAAACAATGCAGCATTTCAAATATAGAATGTTTTCAAAGTCAACAGTGTTAAATTTAAAAATGTATTATAAATATTTAGTTTGATTATATTAATATATATCTTTTTAAATGCTGAATTTTTAAAATAATAAAATTTCACACACAGTACAAAATTTACAATAATAACTAATATAAAATTTATAAAAATATTTAAGGTATAAATTTTTACTTTATTCTGAATTATATTAATTGAACATAGCATTTTCTAGGACAACTATTTTTAACTGTTCTATTTGCAACATATTAAAATGACTTTTCTTAGTTTTACATTTTTTATTTTTATGTATAAAAATTCACTTAAAAATACATACTGTATATGATATATTGCGTGCTTTAACCATATATAAAAATAAAATCAAAATAAAAATATTTGTTAGATAATTTCAATAAAATTATCTATGATATTTTATCATATAAATAATCATCAGTTTCAAGTTATCTTTAATATAAATTTAAAATTTTTACTATACCAATAATTTCATTACTACAGAATTTAAAATATGCAAAGTTATTTGAAAATAATTACTTATAAATCAATAAGTATTATCTATAATTTATAAAGAGGTCTTTAAACTGAGTATTGTATGCACAGAAAGAACAAGCAATAGATTAAGTTAATATAGTTATCAAAACTTTCCAATCTTAAGAAAACATCAAAGAACTATTCACTGATAGAATCAAATATCTGCCCAAATTACCTTGGGATACAATATTAAAGAATCATTTGAATAATAAGTTATATATGAATTTTTTCACTTTCTCATCACAAAAAAATGTTAAAAATTTGATAATTGGTCAATATTTTGTTCACTACTTTTAATTTACTCTTAGTATTTCATTGTTTTAATTTTTAAACTTTTTATTAAGATTAAATATTTATATTGCTACTGAGAAAATCTAATAAATTATTCAGATAAAGAAAAAAAAAATACAAAGAACTAATGAGCCTAAAGAATGAAATTAACTGAATAGTGGTTCAATGCTAAAACAAACTTCATTATGATGATATTTAATATATTAATTATTAAACTATTAAATAGTAATTGTAATAGTTTTAGTATCTTTAGTTATTGGTGATTAGTAGAACGAAACAATAAATTTAAATATGATGGAGAGACTGTCTTAATAAAACTTACAAAGGTAATATACCAACCAAATATTTCTAGCCAAATGCTCTTACACTTGGTTTTACAATAACTTGAAGTTCTAGTTAGCTTTAACCACTAATTGTGTGTTATAAAATTTTAGATAAATGCTAATTTGATGTTAGTAACTGGAATTAGCATTTATTTAACAATTGTAAAAACAGATATCTGGTGATTAAAGCTAACAGGAACTTTAACAGGATATTGTAAAACTGGGCCTTAGTAAGCTAATTTGGTGATAATTTAAATGATGGTTTAACTTCAAATTATCTCACTAGGGGTATTTCACTAGAAAGATTTGGTTATGATGGAGAGAATATATAACATGTTCTGGTAATTCACTAGGCTGCATCATCATCATTTAAAATATTTTCAAATTACACATAAATTGACGATTATTAATGATCATGTAAAGAAATAGAGCAAAACTTTGCCTCAGATATTTAAAAGCACTCAAGCTACACAAACTATTTATTAACTGATAATTTGAAAGTACCAAAATTTATAAAATATAGTCAGTTCAAGAAATTCTGCTTTTGTTGTTTTCTTTTATCATTTAAAATATATTCTAAAATTATTAATTTTATGTTATCTAATAGAAGAAAAATATATTTTTAGGCCAAACTTTGCCAATTAAAATTAATTATAAAATTTCTATTAGAACCAACAAAATGCTAAATCACTTATTATCAATTTTTAAATAATAAAACATTTTAATAGTGACTTTTTTTCATATTTTGGGTTGAAATATATTATAAACAGTATCTTAACAAAAATTAAGATCCTAATTAAATTAAAGAGCACTGATCAAGAGAGAATTCTCTCTCCTGATAACTGCTGTTTATTTTTGTTTTAATTTATACTAATAAATAAAATATAGATTAAGATTTTAACATTCTAATATTAATGCATGACGCTGTAGTTGTATGTTATAGTTTAATGCAAGTTTCGGTCTATAATATCAGAAGTTTCATTTTTTATAATTTTTTCTGAAGAATAATAAATATTATAATATTTTAAAATGTGTAAAATCTTTAAAAAAATATAATTTAATCTGCATTTAATGAATATCAATTTGTTTATTATATACGATTTATTGCATTCTGAGTAAAAATAAATTATTTACTATTATAATATTTAAAAATTTTAATATTACAGAAATTGTTACCTTTTATCTATTACAATATAAGGTAATTATCAATATGTTCTTTTTCAATAATTAATTACAAATATATGAAAAACAGTACAAGATTCTCATTTCTATTCCATTATTTCTGATAAATCCTATCAATTTTTAAGAATAAGAACCAAAATTTTTCTTTAACCAAAAAATAACCAAACTAGTTTATGTAAAATAACAAACGGATCAAAAAACATCATAAAATGCCAGTCCATTGCAGTGACCTAAATTTGACCTTGCAAATTCTCAGGTGATCATCAATGCTGTAAATTATTATTTTATAAATTCGTTTGACCACAATCATATACAAAAAAAGTAAATATGCATATGAAAAGTGAATACCGTATTTGCCGGCGTATAAGACGCACCCTCTTTTTTATACACATTTTTGAAGGAAGTAAATATGCATATGAAAAGTGAATATATGTTCTTGAATAATAAATAATTACATTAACTCATTTTTTAAATTATAAAGCCAGGAATAAATATGTCAAAACTTTTACCATTCTCAAAATAAAATTTATATTCAAACAATTTACAGTCAAACCTCTTTAAGCCGCCACCATCGGTTCGAAGGTCCTCTCTGGCAGTAAAGGAGGGTGGCGGTTTATGGAGGGTTAATGGTAACATGTGAGAAAACATGTATAGACAAAACAAATGTAAACATTAATAAAAAACATAAAATCAAAAATGTTAGTAATTATTTAATCTTTCTTTGGTGCTCTTTCAGATTTAAGCTGAAGGAAGCACCAAATCTAAAAGGAATTCTTGTTTGAAGTGCTTTACCTCAACATGGACCTGCTTACTATTAATCATGTTTTCATATCATTGCTTTTTCATGCATATTAATAGTAGAAAGTATAAAATCATACAGAATCAGCACTTAAGTTGATAAACAATTTATTTTATTAATGAGCATATTTTTGACAAGGTGTTTATCCTTTTCAGGTATTCTGAACAGATATACTAAGAATCAGTGCTTAAATTCAATTTTTCATGAGTTTATACTTTTTTCTTACTAATAATTTGATGGTTACTATTACAATATTTATTTATTTATTAGTAATTAAATCAACAAATGCTAAAAAAGGTATTTTTTTATTAATATAATATAAGATGATCTATTCAAATCTCTCTCATTTCAACCTACCACTACAAAAAGTTTGTTTATATCAGAAATTATAAGTTTGTTTATAAAAAAAAATCTAGCAAATTTATAATATCTAACAAATTTTTATAATGAGTTTTAAAAGTATATAAATTGAATTTTAACATTTTAGTTAACATCTTTTATGTTTACTAAAGCCTATTTGTCATTTCTACATTCTACTATTTCTACAGTCTTATTGACTTATCATCATTGTAAGATGATAAAAATATTCTTAATATTCTCATTTATCTGCTATGAATATGTGAATTTCTCATCTGTTACAGCCACCCAGCATTAGCTTAAATCATAAAATACTTCAAAACTGTTCAAATTATTAATTGCCTAAATTCAGTTATATAAACTCTTTAACTTATGAATGATCTAATTTATAACAATTTATATTTATAATGAATTTCAAAAGCAGTATGTTTTATCCTTTTCTTCATTATAATGAATTGCTGTGAATATTCATCATAGAAATTTTTTTGGCAAAAATACATTAGATCCTTGTTTTTCCATTATTCATGAATTGTAATGAAATCAAAACATTGATGCTGATGAATCTGTTATAATTGCAAAGAATATGATTATGGCTATTATAAATATGAATCAGAGGATATATATATATATATGCAGTATGCTCAGAAGTAGAGCTATGACTAAGCAAGGGGACTTGCATTGAAATCCAGTAATAATTATTATTCCATCAAAAAACATTATTTAACAGAAGGTATAGTAAATAATGATGAAAGCTTGAATAATAAAGTTTTACACAAAAGAGTAAAATGTTTTTGATAAACCTCAAGGGTAAGAAAAAATATTAGAAGGAAAATAAAAATTAATAATTGAAATAATAAATACTATTTGTGTTGCTTTATTTATACAACTGAAGAATAGAAAAGTATATCTATTATTATGCAAAGTAAAATAATGCAAATATAACAATGATATAAAATAAGATTAAATTTTAATTGTGTAAAATATACAAAAAGTTACATAAAATATATAAAACAAATAAATAAATAACATAAGCATTTTCAATCTCATTTTCAATCTCATTTTCAAGTATGGAGAAGGATTGTAGCTAGACTTGGACAGTATTGGTGAAGATGGCAGAGGAATCTGCACTAATGAATTGGGAAATAGTATGCCAGTAAGAAAATTAGGAAAATAAACTATGATGTGGAAAAGAAATTATGGCAGATCAGATAATGAGAGGAGAAGGAAGGAATTTGAGCTGATAGCAGGAGAAACAAAGAGGAAGAAGGTTATAACAGCTAATAAAATTAGAAACTAGTGAATGAAAAGTTTTATTTAGAATTAAAATCTGATCTGCCACTTTAAACTTACTTAAAGTGGCAGATCAGATTAATTCATTCAATTATTCACAATGAATACCTCTAAACCAATATCTATTATTAATATTATAACTATTCCAAGTTATTTTTATACAAAACTTTGATGAAATTAAACAATGAAAATGTGAAAAATTACTAGATAAAATAGTCAGAGGATATTGATTCAAATATTTAAGAATGAGTTTAGATACTTTCTGCATTTTGCTAATAGTCACAATAATAGCAATTTCACATCAAAACTCAACTAAACTTTTTTAAGATTATTATTTACAGCTTCAGTGCCACATTCTAAATGTAAAAATGATTCTTAAAGTTTATTTGACATCATCTGTTTCAAAACTGTCAGTGAAAGATCATTCAATATTTTAAAAGCATTAAAAATATTTTTTATTCAGCAATCTTTCAAAAGCACATAATGAATTTAATAAGATGAAGTTCAATGAAATTTTCACATTGCAAAATTTAAAATATGACAAAACAATAGACAATTTTTAGAAAAAAGTGCACAAAAAAAATATATATAAATTTATACATATAGTTTATATGTTCCAAAACTCTGCTAAAAACAAAGCATTAATTGCAATTAAGTTCTGATGATTGTTTTTAAGTGTTGAGTTCATAATTTAGCATACTGTTCAATAATTTAAAAAAAAAAAAAACAATTTAGCAGTTTTTGGAATAAAAATTTTGATAAGCTGAGCCATCTTTCTATGATAGATTAGTTTATATATGATTTTTTTTGCACATTTTTTTTCTTAAAAACAAAAATTAAGTATTAATATATTATATATATCAGGTACATGCAAAATTTCTACCCATTTTTGATTGGTCGCTGGGGAAAGATGTTCTGACGTAATAGATGGTGCTTCAAGAGCTGAAATCGATGGTCATGTTATCAGGAGAACATTACAGCAGCAGCAAGCAGTGATTGTGGACTAGTGACTTGTAACTGGAGAGAGTATTGTGCTGATTAAATGAAGACCAATAAGGTACATATCAGACACTGTTTACTGTTTCTGTTTAAGTTCAATAAGGGCAGTACTGTAGCCTTGGCTTGCCGCAATTAGGCAAGTGTATGGTGAGGATGCAATTGACAAAAGTACCGTATTTGCTGGCGTATAAGACGCACCGGCGCATAAGACGCACCCTCTTTTTTATACACATTTTTGAAGGATAAAACTTTATTACTGTGATCATTATAATGAATTTACAGTATTTTAAATATAAAGTAATACAAACAGCAAATACTTTCTGCAAATACCCGATCTATTTGAAAGAATACCTTTTAATCTTCTTCATCAAGACCCAGACACTCATCTCCAGAGTTAAATGAAGAGTCACTTGAAACCTCTTCTAAATCAGCATCTGAGTCCTCATACAACAAATTGTCCTCTGTACCATCCATTGCATTACTAATGCCACATTTCTTAAATGATTTAACCACTGTCTCTGTTTTCACAGCATCCCATGAAGCTTTGACCCATTCACAAACTTGAGAAATGCTAGGCCCAGCTGTGATCGTCGATGAAAGCGCATGCACATTCATTGAACTCTACGTAATTAATATCACACTCCGCAAGGAAACAAGAAAGAAATCGCATAACTCTGAATAGAGGAAATTTCCAGAAATGAATGTAATCGAAAACTGAGTATCGGCGTATAAGACGCACCCAGTTTTTCAGACCTATTTTCAAAGAAAAAAAGTGCGTCTTATACGCCGGCAAATACGGTACATGTCGTTGTTGGTTTCGAAAATTCAGGGATGACAACAGAAGCTGTCAAGATCAACCACAGTTTGGTGTTCATCAGCATTTTCCGAAGACGATCTGAACCAAGCCATAACAGTCAGTCTGAATCCAACTGTAGAGGAATTAGCAGAAACCTTCCAGGTACACAGAACAACAGTGGAAAGTGTTTCGTAACAGTTGTAGAGAGGGTTGTGCCTGAAGAGGGTGCGGATGTACCGAAAACGTTAGTGCAAGGTTTATATTAAAGAGGAGTTTTAACTATACTACATGTAGTGCTGTTGTTTTTAAATGTATCATAATTACAATTTTATAATTGAAATATTGTTAATGCCATTAAATTGTTTACTTTCAATATATAAAAATATTTTTTTATTTTATTGATAAACTTTTATTAATTGAACAAACTTTAACAGTGAATGAAAACCATTTTATTAATAAAATTAAAAACAGAACTCCTTTAATAATTAATTTGAAGAATTATAATATTTTATGATATGAATATATAAAAAATGAAAAAATTTATTAAAATCCTCTTATAAAAATTTAATTAAGGGTTGACTACTTCACAAAGACACTAATAAGATTGTGCTTTTTATTCTTCAAGTATAATCTTATTTAAAGTAGTTGTGAATTACTGATGATTTATTAAAGAATCATTCATTAACATTATCATTATCAATTTTTAACATTAAATTATCATTTTTTTTATAATTTAAAACAAAATATTTTAAATTACAAATAATATTAATGAAGTTTCAAATATAATTTAAATAATAAATAGTAAAAAATAAAAATTGACTTATATTTGAATTTCTGAAGTAATAATCAATTAAAATGAAATTTTTTGGCAAAGTTCTACAGTCTTCTAATGTAGCACTAATGCATTGAGTGCTGCATAGATTTACTATGCATTTTCAATTGGATCACTTGATTTTTCCATATGAAATATACAATAATTTTAAATTGTGGTTAATGTTTATAAAGACAATTTTATTACTGTTTTAAACAAACTATTACAAAAATATTAGACTTGCAATCTGAAATCATCAGTAATATTAGATAATATTACTGATGATTTCAAAGAATCTCTATCTATTTTGAAACCTTTATAAATATTAATATTTTTATGTTTTTAAAATATTTTTAAACTTCATTTTAAAATTATTTCAGTCATGAAATTAGCTTAGAGATAAAATTGAAGACTTTGAAGGATAATTTTATTTAGCATTGTATTAGATTATACTATTGAAATATATTTATCTTTACAGTCTTATTAATAATATATAAATTATTCATAAGACTGAAATTATATCAATAAAATTATTAAAAAGCATTATTTTGCATATTATATGCAATATTTCAATAGTATAATCTAATACAATGTTACATAACATTATCATTCAAAATCTTCAATGTGATCAATTATTACATATATGAAAAAGTCTTAAAATGATTTTTTTATTCTATAAACAATATATTTCATTAAGAAAAAATTATCTGCCAGACATTGAGTTTTTGAACTAATACAGAAGACTCCAGATTATCCAAAGTTGGATTATCTGATTTGAGGATTAACTGAAGGGGCAATCCACAACCTGAAAGTGATGATTAATTATCAATATTTTATCTCAGATGTGCTATCTGAAGAAAATGCCTTAGATTAATTTCTTTATTATATTTTAAATAATTAGCAATAAAAATTAGAATCAAATTAAAATTACAAATATTGCAATAATTCATTGCTGCAAATAAATCAATTTATAGTTTTCTTCTTCAATAAATTATAGAACATTTGAATATATGTATGTTATTTATTTATTTTTAAATATTAAATTCATTTTTTCAATAATTTTGATCTTTTTGAGTATTTTGTAGACTATCTGGGAAATTGATTATCTAGGATAATTCATTTTCCAACTACTCTTGTTAATAAGGCATATACTATATATTTTATATTGAAAAATAATATAATATATACTATCTTAATATATATTCTTACTACCAGAGCCATACTGAGCTATTTGAGGCAAGAATGAAAATTATACCTCCTCTGAAATATAGAAAAATTAATTAAAAAGTATGATTTATTTATAATACAGTGCATCTCTGGTATACATTTTAATAAAAAGAAAAAGATGACAAAAATATTAAAAAAATCATTTAAAGTGATTTTTATTTTTAAAACAATATTTTTATTTTAAATATTTAAGTTTGTTCTCAGTACACCAGACACATTTGTTCTATTAATTTGTTGGTAGTATGACAAAGATTTTCTCTATTTTTGTCAGAAACCAGAAGGATGGTGTCATCTGCAAAGGCTTGCAGCATAGCATTATTGTCGTATTTTTCATTTAGACTATTACAACGTGCCTCTAATCCTTAATGTTGAAACTGCCCTATGATTCATAATACAACCTGTCCGAAGATCCATTATTTTGGTTTGGAAGGCACAATCACAGTTTTTTTTATCTATGCAATTTTATGCCGCTTTCCACTGTGTAGATACTAAGCGGAGGGACATTCCAATCCCCACCATGGCCGCCCACACTCCTCGTGGATCCAGCCATCAGGTAGAAGATGAAGTTCAAGGGGCTGGGACTGGACTTCTCCAGAAAATATCTAAAGATGTGAGACCCGGAAATTGAATCCGGTCCTCAAGGGTGGAAGAACACCACGTTTCCACTGCAGGCATCTGGCCAACACACCATCATAGTTAGCATTAAATATAATTGTTAATTGTAAAGATAGATTAATTTACATCACTATCCTATACCGGTATAAGCATCCGGTATAGGATCACTAATTTACATCACTATCCTATACCGGTATAAGCATCCATCAATAAATCAAATATTAGAAATAGAAAATCAAGAATATAATATAAATAATTATAACAAAAATATAAACATATTCACTGACGGATCTAAAAACAGCTTCTACACAAGAACAATTATTAACAATTGAAATAGATGTATAAAAACTCTTAAACAAAACATTTTTTTTAGTTACATCATTCTTAAAATGTTTTTATTGAATTAATCGGGCTTCTACACAAGAACAATTATTAACAATTGAAATAGACGTATAAAAACTATTAAACAAAACATTTTTTTTAGTTACATCATTCTTAAAATGTTTTTATTGAATTAATCGGGTTAAATTTATGTCAGCTAATTGAGGAAATGTGATCAGATGCTAACCATTACAAAGCATCTTCGTCTGAAATTTCAAGATTTTTGATAAAAGTAAGAATGAGTATTGGCATCTCTTACAACCAATACAGTAATTAGTTCCATGTTACTTCTAGCCCTGGTCTCCCTTATTGCTATATATCCTATAGGGTTTAACGCTTCTTATCACTCGGAGGATACTAAGCGGCGGAGCATTTCTCTGCCTACCATGGGCTGCCCAAAGACCTGGTAAGGCCAGCTGTCAGGTGGAGGATATGATTCAACCAGCCTCTTGGGGGCAGACCCATTCTGTAAAAATTGGAGATGCAAGACTTGGGAATTCAATCTGGATCCTACAATTGATTAGCTCAGACCAATTACTATATCTTTGCATAAACATCGATTTTCTTTATAAATATCTAACATTCAAAAAAACGTAAAAGAATTTAATTTTTAAAACATGATAAATTTTACAAATCTTACTGTCTTCCAATTCAAATCTTTAGTAATTTACTAAAATTGATTTAATTATTATAATGTCTACCAAAAGATTAAAATCTGGAAAATTCCGTTCATTCTTTCATCTACTAATAGAATTATTAAAATTTCATTATATAGTACATTATAATAAAACTGTTTACTTCGTTTCTAACTTCGAAATTTAGTAGTATACAAAGTAAATTTTATATAGCAATGTTTCCGTATAAATTCCAAACAAAGAAAAGTTTTAATATCATCATAGCAAAATTTTAAAAAATCCTTAAAAGCAATTTTGAAAAAAAAATTTTTTTCAATTTCCTCGAAATTTAATTTTTTTATTTAGAAAAAATTATTTTTAAAATTTTACAACAAAATATGTTTAGAATATTGCCATTTTAATTTTTGACTGCTTGTTTTATTTGTAATGTTAGAATCTAAATGATTCCAATATTTGGAATCATGTACAGTTTTTTTATTTAGGCTACTTTTAATTCGAAAATAATTATTGCTTTCGAATTAAAAGTAGCCTAATTAATAAAACTACATGGAGTGCATAATCAACATGATATAAGTTAACATAAGAGAAAAATTTTGCTTATGGTTAATTGAATAAGCAATTAGCGATACTAGAAACTAATGGCTGGTTGGCGTGAATATGTTTACTCAATATTAAAAATAGAAAAATCAATTATAAAAATTTTGATAATAAGAATATATGATATCTTTAAAGGTGCATGGAAAATTATTAGACAGCTAGTTCATGTGAACGTGTAGAACGAGAATGACGTAGATCGCATGACGAAATCATGGCATCAATTCGAATCGTCGCTAGAGAATTCTTCACGTCCAAACGTGAGTTAAGAAAAAGTTCTATATCGACGTCATTCGTTTGCACGAATGACGTCGATATAGAACACATCTAAAATGGAAAATTCGACGCTTAGGCAGGAAGGTTCACATTGGAGATTACCTATGTTTATAGGTCTAAAATGGAAAATTCCTGCCTACACGTCGAAAATGGAAAATTCGACGCTTAGGCAGGAAGGTTCACATTGGAGATTACCTATGTTTATAGTGACTAAACGACTAAATATAATGCTATATCTTTTAGTATGCACGTTCCTTAGACTTGTATCTATGATATAATAATTAAATTTTATGTTAAAAACGTTAAAAATCATAACTTGAAGACCTACTTTTATACCATATTTTTAGGCATGATTTCTGGATACTTTACACTGAATGGAAAACCTTTATTTCATTTTTATTTAATCTAAATATATTTTTTTAATTTGAGTCAATGAATTCTATTGAATTGATTTTGATAAAAACAGAGAAAGCGAATCAACCTGTCACGGATATGACGCTCTCTAGGGAAGTTAAGGGATGTAACGATTTGCAGAAGCAGATTTCTTCTACAAACGCACGCGTGGAACGCATCAACGCCTTGCTGAAGTTGTCTATTAAATGAATTTATTAGATTATGCCTGAAATATGTAAGAAATATATATAGTACGGCACTTTCCTTCTGCGTTTGGTAACGTCATGTTTTGCGGCGCACATTTCTACGCCGTGCAAAAATATTTGCGGCATTAACGCTTACGCTTGGTGTAAACCGGCCTTTGCGTTCACGTTCGCATCAACGCCTTGCTGAAGCTGTCTATTAAATGAATTTATTAGATTATGCCTGAAATATGTAAGAAATATATATAGTACTAGCATACCCGTGCCCGGCATTGCTCGGGCAGTTCATGGTGTAGTACAGTATTTAAGTTATCTTTCTATTAAATTATAATCTTTTAGATGACCTTCAGGATTTTCTTCAATGTTTTCTTCTTTTAGATGACCTTCAGGATTTTCTTCAATGTATTCTGAAAATCTTTTCTTTTAGATGACCTTCAGAATTTTCTTCAATATATTCTGAAAATCTTTCCTAGATACTTTTTAGATGACGTTCAGGATTTTCTTCAATATATTCTGAAAATCTTTCTCGTACAGATACGTTTTCTGTTTGAATTATGTGTCTTTTCGAATGTTCACTTTATCTTTCTTGCTCTATTAAAATTCTGTTGATTTGTTCGATCTTCTAATGTTTCATTTTCCCGAGTTAAAGGGAGGAGTTAGCACCAGGAGTTAATTCTTCTGAAGAGTTCTTTCTTTTTCGTGGCATTATGAAATTTATATAACTGTACAATATACAAAAACATTATATCAAAACACGTGAAACAACAGTTATAGTCTCGAACCAAAGAACATCAAGAAATACATGAATTAATTCGAAATACAGATTCTTCTTCATAATAAAAACTTAAAATAGTTCACAATCATGAAATAAAATAATCATTGATTGAAAATATGTAATAGATTAAATAATAAATCAGTAGCAGCATAAATAATTCGATAATTTTTATAAAACTCTATTATTGTAAGTCAAATTGTTGCGTTGCTATGGCAACGAAGGTTCGTTTCTCCACACGTGGTAATGATAGTGACAATCTTAGGCTGAATTTCCTAATGCTCCTTATCTTGCCTTATAATTGAACATTCATGCACAGGTATTTAGATTTATATGTACGTATATATATAGATTAGATATATTTCTAATAGATCATGGCTGCGAATAACACGTAGTCATTAAGCCTAACCAAAGTTTAACATAAGTACCACGTGGTCACTAAGTCTAATCAAAGTTTAACTAAAGTATATTAGGCTAAATAAAGTAATGTAAGCTATAATCAATAGAAAATTAGAGAAAGATTTAAAAAAA